>CP139508.1:376321454-376488954 GCA_021014915.2 Artemisia tridentata subsp. tridentata
TTCAAAATTTTTCGTATTAATTTAGTATTTTTAATATTATTTTTAGTCTAAAAGTGTTTTTAATTCATTAAAAATAAAATAAAAAGCAAAAAAATATAAATCTTTTTTCTAAAATTATTTTTAATCATTTAGGACTTTTAATGTAACAATTCGCATTTTCAGGTTAATTTCTATTCCTGAAAATTTTACTATTCATTTTTACTATTCACTTTCACTATTCATTCCTGAAATTTTTATTTCATATTCTCGTAAGTTAAACTATTTTAATGATAAACCGAGAGTTTGACACTCGTCGGATCATTTCTGCAGAAATCACGAAACCGTGTCTGAGATTTACGTTTAGGTTTAAACATCATTCTAGCATCCCGATATGTCCATAAAACATTGTAAACAATAGAAATATGAATTTCTCACATTTTACGACAATTCCACAAGTTTTGAAATTTTACGTTTTCCAGTTCAGCGTTTTACGCAAATTACGCGTTTTAGACCCGCGTTTCCAGTTTTAACAGCGTTTAAGCAACCCGATGGAACTTACCACTCATTTTATATTTTATTATGGAGTATAATGATAAGTTAAATCATTCCTACAAGTTTCGTATTTTTACGATACCCGGTTTTACGTTTCGTGACTTTACGACTTACAGTTAGCAATTAACGGGACCAAAACTCACTCCGTAAATCAAGATAAATATCCAACCTAAAATATCTAGATATTTTCTAAAAAATATCTAGATATTTCGAAAATCTATTGAAATTACCATTTTACCCTTGTCCTTTATTTACCAAAATGCCATTCTATGTATTTACAAAAATGCCATTTTAACCTAAATTTTTCCCTATAAATATCAAGCTAAAAACTTCATAAATTCTTGCACCACCCATTTCTTTATCTCTAAAGTCCTTAAACCCAAGGCGATTCTTAGCTATTTTAGCAAGTTTCTTTCAAGAACGTGCAAGCGTTCTTGAGCAAAAGCTAGATTTTGATCTACTTTGCTTCAAGTTTTCAAGAAAGAGTCGTTATAATCTTCAAATAACTTCAAGTCTCTAAAAAGACTTTGTTATTATCTTCAAATAGCTTCGGGTTTCCAAGAAGGCGTTGTTATAATCTTTAAATAGCCTCGGGTTTTTGAAGAATACAAATTCTACGTCGAAGCTCCGCTTATATTCCCTTTTTCTATAATACTCAAGCATTCAAAATAAAAGTAAGTAATTATAAGACTCAAAATTATTTAAATACTTATAAACTTTGATAAGTTTATTTATTGTATTTATAAACTCTTAATATGTCATATAATCAAGTAAGCAAAATATATGTTTCACATATAAATACTATGTTAGTAGGGAGCTTCATGTGAGGGGTTTCATTTGGGTGAACGTATCGACGAGTTGCTGGATTTACGAATTAAAGTGTCCTAGCTCCTCGAACGTTTACTGCCTGACCTCTGGATTATGATGGCCTGAACAGTAGTACGAGATATATAAACTATATTTGGCATGTTTAAATATTCACTTCGTTGTTTTAGAACCTAAGACACGATATCATATTTCTAGGTTGCTCTTAGAGATTCTCCCTGCTTATCCAGCAATTTCATTATATCCTTAACATCATTTACTCTGAGGTGAGTTCCATAGCCCCTACTTTTAAACGTTTTGAATTACTTTTGGGGGAGATACATGCTTAACTACTTTTATAACAATCACAATTACTTGAAAACTATGCTATATGCTTGAAACTATGTGTTATATCAATCTTTATTGATATTTGGAATTATGTACTTAAGAGTTATGTGCTATATCAATTATTATTGATACCTTATGTGCTATGTCAAAACCCACCTTGTTAAATCCTAATATCATGAACCGTTTAAGTACCTATTTGTAAGCAAGATGTTTGTGTTAAGCCGGGTAGGTAACCAAACGCACTATACTTGAAGATGTTTGTGTTAAGCCGGTTAGGTAACCAAACGCTCTATATTTAAAGATGTTTGTGTTAAGCCGGGTAGGTAACCAAACGCACTATACTTGAAGACGTTTGTGTTAAGCCGGTTAGGTAACCAAACGCTCTATATTTAAAGATGTTTGTGTTAAGCCACTATATTTGAAAACATTTGTGTTAAGCCGGGTAGGTAACAAAACGTATTAAATTGATGTTGTGTTAAGATGTTAGTAACATGAGCTTAGTGAAATAACAACTGTTTTGTTTTCGAACTATGAGTGTGAGACTATACAGCTCACACTACGAATATTGTATTCAACAATTTAACTAAACTCTATGAACTCACCAACCTTTGTGTTGACAGTTTTGAGCATGTATTTCAGGTGCATAATGAATGAGGCTGGCACGGAGGAGCACGGATACTCAAGAAGGCTATAAATTTTATTATCATTCGAAAACTCATTTGATGTATTTTGTAAACATGGAGCCATCTCGGACCTCATTTTGTAAACTCTGATATTAATATAATTCGAATGATAAATCTTTTAAAACGACTCCATTAGAGTTCGTTTTCTATTGTTATAACTGTTGTGCCATGAAGTAACACCCAGTTTGAATTCCGCTGCGTATCACGAAATTGGGGGTGTTACATTTAAGAACCAAATTTACACATCTAGGGTTAATTTTTGATTTTTAGGTTTTCTTAGGCTCGTTTAATTCCCGTTAAGAGCCCGTTTATAGTTTAATTTAGGTATTTGCTTAATTGTGCTTTACTTTCTTGTTTTATATGCTTATTAGTTGCTTTTTAGTATATGTTCTCTGTTTTTTATCATAATTCCAAAATATCTCAATTAATCAAATCATCCGATCACAAACGGAATTCAAAGTTCCATTCACACTTCATCGAAACTTAACGACCCGGGAATATACAATATTTCCGGAAAATATTTTGTTTGAATTTCTTTGACCTCTAGGTATATTCACTCTTGATAGAGAGAGAATTTACCTTTTGGTCGGGTTTTTCTTATAATATATATATATATATATATATATATATATATATATATATATATAATATATATAGTGAAGGGTTATTTTCAGAACCAATAAAATATCGAGAACTGCGAGAACCAATCTGCACCGTTGGATATTTGATCAATGGATATAAATACCAGTGGCATGATGGTAATTAACTGAAATATCATGTGATCTATTGTAAAAGAAAGAGGGGCATTTAGGGTATATCAAAATTATACATTAAAAACCGTATGAAACTATTTCTCCACAATATTCGTGATTTTTGGAGAGATGATTGGTTTGTATTTATCTCTCTCTCTTCCTCAACCAAAAACCTAACCTGCCAATCTAACTTTTTCTTTCAACGACGCCACCATTCATAGCCTCAATCCAAGACTACTTCCATCCGTCATTCATTGCCTCCTCACAAATACAAGATGGGATGATGAAGGTTTCCTTGCTACTTATCTTGAAAGATGACGATGGTACCACTTTGTAATGGTCTTTTTCTTACTGATCTCTAAAGATGACGACGGGTTTTTTTTTCTACTGATCTCGAAAAACCGGGATGATGATGGTATGAATCTGTTAATGGTTTGTTTTTATTCACTTTTGTAAAAAGGTTTTGAGATCTAAAATAACAATAATTTGCTACCGAATGGAACAATTGCAAAAGTTAATATTCAAATTGTTATATGGTTTTCTATGTCTGTGTGGTTCACACAATATATAATTTAAATTGTTGGTGGGGTTTGATTAGGTGTGTTGCGTCACCACAAATATAATTGCCGTAGATTCTTCTTCCTATATTGTATGTGATATTATTAAATTGGTTATTTTGTTTTATGCAATGAACTAGGATGTGGATTCACGAGTATACTGTTAAAAAAAGAAACAATATGAACACATATTCAAACGCTATTGGTCCTTAATACAGTAGTTGTTGTTTATAATTTACAAAAAAATATAGTTTTTGAAATGCATGATCGGCCCCAAACGGTCAACTAATATTGACCAAGTAAATGATCAACAAGAGTCAAACAATCTAGGGCACAATACAATTTACCAAAGGAGTACAGAGTATCCCCGGGTCGTTAAGTCCCAACGAGGTGTGTAAACTGAAATAAAACGAATCTGTGATCGGGTGAAATTGAACAGAAAAGGGTTTTGAGTGATTTACACTAAGGAATATAAAAGGAAATAGCTTAAACAAGCTATAAGAACAAGTACGTGAAAGCAAAATACTTAGAAACGTTCAAAATCTAAAAACACGTACGTTTAATTTTGAATTTACGTAAATGTACGAAATAAAACGTGAATTCTTTCTAATATAAACCCCACGGATGTGAAAATTATATTTTTGGAATCCTAATGATAAAATAAAATTAATGGAAAAAGAAAATTATTTTTATGACTATTTATTTAATTATTATTAATTAAAAACTATTTTTAACTATTTAATAATATCCTAAAATATAAGAAAATATGAAACAAAGCTAGAAAAATGAAATTATGACTTAGAAAAATCTAAAATATTATAAAACTAATTTTAAAACTGAAAATATAATTATTACACTTTTTATCTATTTATTATTAATTAATTATTATTTAATAATTATTTAAACTATTTTAAATTATAATAAATACTAAATAAACAAAGAAAAATCTGAAACTTTTTCTATAAATATTAAATAAGTACAGGAACCTAAGAAAAATATAAAAATGAAAAGTGCTTAATGAAAAAGCAGAAAAATAAGCCAAATGGCTTAAATAGAAGCTATCACTTTTTTATATTTTGATTTTTCTTGGTTTTTCTTTTACAAAACTATTTAATACTGATAATTAACAAACTTTAATAAAGACAAAAGGTTTAGAACTTAAAAATAAGCTAGAAACAAGCTGCTTATCAAAACAGTTTACTAAAAAGGATTTAAAATGAACTAGGATTTAACAAATAAGCTAAGGCTGGAAATTAAGTTATGAGCTTATGGAAAGAACTAAAAGGGACAGAGTTACTTGTAATTAAGCTAGGGGATTCAAGAAAAGCTGGCTGATAAGCCAGAAAAGCTCAAATAAGCTAGCTGCTAAACTGAGTCAGTATATACTGACTTGCACAGGGCAATTTCAGCCCTGTTTGCAGGCTTATTTAGAGGTCTTAAAAATTTCTAAAAATTAATCTAAAAATACTCTAATGTATATGAGCTGGGTGAGCTTAATATTCCAAAAGTTCAGCTTATGAGGGTTAGTTATGAGTCTATGAAAATTCCAACAAAATCAGCAAAAAGCTGAAAAACTGATATGCAGGCTGTCAGATCTGTTTTTGTGTAGACTAATGCAGACAAATGGACAGCAATCTAGGCTATTGGAAATACTCTCTATGGACTAAAATGAACTCAGAAAAGCTGAGTTTGAGGGCCAAAAGAGCTGTTGGCTGATAATGGCTTATATGATCTTATGGCAGCCTGAAATTACCACAGACAATGCAAAAGGGCTATATCTAGCTATATTGCTTATATGATCTTAGAAACAGCTTATTTGGATCATTTTAAGCTGGATTAAAGCTGGTCTAATTGCACATGTACAGTAACTATAGGTTTGACCTACTTTGACTTCTATGCCAAACAACCCTTTAATAGGGTCTGTGTTGGATTTGAACTAACAAAGACCTATTAAACTTATAAATTCTGGTTTTAATAGATTAACTAACTTATTTTAACTATGATTAACAATTTTTAAAACAGAAATAAGCAGAATATTAAGCTATACTATCTTTGGCTATTTTTGGCTTTTTATGAGTTTTTTAAGCAAAACAAGCACAGGCTATTTAAAACTTGTGAAAATGATGAAATATACTTAATAACTATAAATAAGCAAGAATTTAATGAAATAAGCTAACAATAAGCAGTGTAACAGTAGACTTAGAAAATTAAGAAAATGCTTGAAAATGGCTTACAACTGAAAATGATGAAATATTAATGAACTTAAGACCAGACCACACCTAGCTTGTCAAAAACAAGCTAGAAACCCAGAGAAGCCATCCAGATTAGCTTATACCCCAAATAGCTTATTTTGAGCTTATATTGACTTTTTGTTGACTTTCTGGAAACTTGAATTTAGAACATCAGGAACCTTCAATACTTCTTCTAGTAACTTCAATAAGCTTATAAAAGCTTATTTGAACACTTAATACAGATTATAACATCAAAAACAAAGAAGAACGATTTTGGCGGGAAATTCAGTTTTAACTGGAAACATGAAATTGATTGAATTAAGTACTTCAAACATAACTTAAATTACTTATACATTGTAAATTTAACAAAACCCAGAACAAAATTACATTAAAACATTCTAGTCGACATTTAATTAAACTACTAACTACTCTAAAATCTACTCTAAAATCTAACACTTGCTTCTGCTTCTTCTCTCTCCCTTTATAGTCAAAATATCTTCTCTGAGTCCCTCTGATCAATCCCATCTCTTGATTCTCCTCAATTAATCCCAATCGTCCATTTTTACTTTTGGCGCCAAGTTGATTTGAGCAGGTTTTAGTAATTAAGGATTTTTGGGTGCTTGTGGAGGTGGAGGGGACAATTCTGTAAAGTGGGTAGTGAGGTGGAAGGGATAGTAGCAGCTGGAAGGGTGAGGTGGATGAAGGATCAGGATAGGCGGTTTTTAGCTTGTTTGACTTTCTGGTGCACTGTACAAGTTTGACCATCTTTTATTTAAAACTGCCTTTGACTTTTTGTGGTCAAACTTGGGTAATTTTGGATTTTTGGGAATGGGAAATGGGTTATGGTATTTTAGAAAATGGAATTTGGATTGTTTAAACTTCAGGGACCTAAATTGCCATTTTCTGAAACTTCAGGGACCTTTTATGTCATTTTTAAAACTTGAAGGACCAAAACTGTCATTTCTTTAAAACTTTCATCCAAGGACCAATTTTGTAAAAGTTAAATAGCTTAGGGACCTTGAATGATATTTTTAACACCAGGGACTATTTTTGCCAATTTCTGAAAGTTAAAGGACTAAAATTGACAATTATGCAAACTATGTTCGTTTTTCAACTGTTTTTAATCCTTTTGCACATGAAACACATAAAAACACAATCAAATGATATTTTCTGTATTTTGAAGCATATCTGCATGTTTTTAAATATTTTTGTAGTCTAAATGTGACAGAAATGATGAGTATTTAGACACTCATCACATGTGTTTTTGAAGTTTCTGGTGAATTTGATGTCTATTGTGCATATGTGTTTTGGCTAAGAATGTACATGTGCAGTGTATTTATATATTTCGATGTACGTAAATATTGTGAATATGTGTTATGTTAATTTCTATGATTAAAAATTCGTGTACATCACTTGATATAGATTCAGTTTTGTTGCATTTGCTCTTGAATATGTGTTAGTCAAATAATGCACATGTGTTTACGTCATGAACATGAGAATTTGAAACAAATGCACATGTATTTACGTAATAAAAACGATGAATTGACAAAGAATGCACATGTGTTTATGTCATGAACATGCGTGTTTGAAACGAATGCACATGTATTTACTTGTTGTTTCTTCTTTCTTACAGAGAGGTTAGTCAACATGGTTTTGTACACATGTAACTCATGAGGATGATGAGGACTACAAATGCACGTATGAGTACTCGACAATCTGATTTGATTTGATTAACCAAACCATTTGCACATCCGCATACTCGAAGATCACATTTGCAGGATGAACTGACCCATCCATAGGACCACATTTGCAAGATTACATTAACGAAACTTTCATTTATTTTGTATTTGAGTTGTATATTACATGATTTTGGATTTTGTATATAATGTTTTTGTTTTGAAATGTATACTGTATATGTAAAATATTTATGTTTGCCATTCCATACACTTGTGTAAATATTTGTGACCAAGACACATAGGTTTAAGCAATTTAACACTAAAAATACATGTAAATTTATATTATATGAAAAAAACACATGTGCATCTTACTTTTTGAAATCATGCAAGCTGGAAAAAGAAATTATTAAAAAAAAAAAATCCTAAAATTTAGGAACTTAAAAAACGTATTTTATTAAAAAAAATTCAAAAAGAAAATAGAAAATGTAATTTTACTTTTGTACCCTTTTTAATTTAATAATAAAAATAAATATCTAAAAAAATTTGATTGGTTGATGGTGGTTCTCGCAGTTCTCGACCTTTTATTGGTTCTGAAAATAACCCTACCATATATATATATATATATAGATATAGTGTAGGGTTATTTTCAGAACAAAAAAAAGGTACAGAACTGCGAGAACTGGCAAGGACCAATCAGATTTTAGATAAATAATTATCATTTAATTAATAATAACATATTTTTGGAAGGGCATTTTCGGTAGTTTATATTTGGTACATTTAATTAAAATCTGTATTTACTCCTTTATTATTGGAAGTGGTTACATGTTACACGATCAAAATTTTCTTCTTAGTATCAAACCCTAAAACAGTGTATTATCATCACCACAAAACAAACACGATCTACACCAGTTTATTATTATCATCACCTGTTAAAAAAACAAAAACACAAATGGATTCCACACATGAAAACACTGCTGAAGATCATTCCAGTGTTCAAGTTGAAATCAACAAAACACCTTCTGAAACACATTCGCATGATTTTATTCAACCTGAAAATGTTGAGGCCATTATTAACTTTGATGAACATGATCAATCTGGTAATTAACATCCTTTTAGTTTATTTAATTTTGCATATCATCTTGTTTATTTAATTAACATCCTTTTAGTTTATAATACTCTGATGAACATGATCAATCAGGTAATTAAAAACCTCATGGCATATCACGATCTGGAGGTTGTGACTGTAATCACCCAAGGCATAAGAAATAAGGGAAGCGGCTCAAAGGGAAAAACTAAACCTTTTCCAAAAGATCGTAAGTGCAGCATGTGTCGTGAAATTGGACACAACATGTTCACTTGTAAACTGAGCAAAAACAAAGGCAAAACCTGTTCCAAAAGATCGTAAGTGCAGCATGTGTCGTGAAATTGGACACAACATGCGCACTTGTAAACTGAGCAAAAACAAAGGCAAGGAAAAAAAGGATGAGGTCTTAAGTTCGAGTTGGCCACCAAGATTCCTTAGGGGCTTGGGGAGGGGAGGTTTGGCTAGGGGAGGTCTCAACGTTTCATATTTTAATTAGAATATACTCCGTAATAAATATGGTGTTTGTTTTTTATAAATACTTGTGTTTGTAGTAGTAACTGTATTATAATACATGTGTTTTGATATATGCTAGGATTATTAAATGTATTGTTAAAATATATCTGTGAAAAATACCTTTGTGTTTGTACTAGACTACTAGTGAATGGATTATAAGGTATATTGTAAAAATATTACATGTGTTTGAACTACTAAGTTTATTAGTCTATGATGTTTTTTAGAAACACATGTATTTTCTTGGTAGTACAAGAGTTTGGACCAAGGTTGTGTTTGACTTATTTTCTACAAACATGAAAACAACTAGTAGTGAGAAATACATGTGTTTTTTACAAGAGAAATAGTAGTGAGAAATACATGTGTTTTTTACATGGTAATACAAGAGAAATACATGTGTTTTTTACTACAGATACATGTGAGAAATACAGATAATACCCAACATAGGCAACCATGTTCCAAAATATCCAACATAACTATGAATCATGTTCAAAATACCAAACACAGGTAACCATCAGAAATATCTTACCAAAACCATCATAAAAGAAAGACATAAACATGTGCACATTACACATGTGCACATCCAAAATCTGAGATATTTCTGACAATTTTACAGATACATGTGAGAAATACATGTGCACATTACACATGTGCACATCCAAAATCTGACAATTTTACTACAGATAATACCCAACATAGGCAACCATGTTCCAAAATATCCAACATAACTATGAATCATGTTCAAAATACTAAACACAGGTAACCATAAGAAATATCTTACCAAAACCATCATAAAAAAAAGACATAAACACAAATGTTTCTTAACTGTTCACTTATTATTTTCCAGTCATCATAATCTTGGAGGCATACTTCGTCCTTAGTTATTGGTTGACCCATGTACGTTTCCATATGTCGCAGGTGTTACTTTGTTAGTATTATTTTTTGGTTGAAAGTCATCATCGAAGTACTCCATGTCCGCATCAATCGGATCATCGATTGTATTTTCTTCCACAGCAGGTTGCTTGCCTCTCACTCTGCCGCTTCTCCTCAAATCTGAAAAACATATATGATTTGCCTTATACACTAACGCACTTTCATATACCTATCAAAATCTATCAAATACAACCGCATTTTCACTTTCTACTTCTATTCCCAAATATACAATCACATGTATTTTTACACATGTATACCTCAGACCTATACACTTTTAGTTACACTGATGGTGTAAAAATACATGTATACCTCAAGTATCAAAACACATGTATAACAAAAACATATCAACACCAAAATACACACATCAAATCTAATCAAACCATCTGACATGTATACCTCAAGTATCAAAACACATGTATAACTCTCTACAAGATTATTTTTTTTCACAACAACTAATTCATACAAATCTTTTCAAAAAACACATGTACACATCAAATAATGGATACCTCAAAAAACACAGCTTCCCGAAGAACCATTTTTTTTCACAACAACTCATTCATCTATATACATTAAACCACCATTGCATATCACAACAACTCATTCATCTACATTAAACCAAAATTGCATATAACAACAACTCATTCATCTATATACCTTCCATTGATTAATCAGAACATGAAAACACATGTGTTCGACTTATTTTCTACAAACATGAAACCTTCAATTGATTAATCAGAACATGAAAACACATGTGTTCGACTTATTTTCTACAAACATGAAACCTTCCATTGATTAATCAGAACATGAAAACACATCTGTTCGACTTATTTTCTACAAACATTCCATTGATTAATCAGAACATGAAACCATCCATTGATTACCTTCCATTTCGCACATTGAATATTATATACTTTTACAGCTACTAACCATTTTATACAAAAAAATTCGAAAACATACCTTCCATTGATTAATAAAAAAATTGCGGCTGTGTTTTGTTTCCCTCCGCCTTTTGAGATTGAAACCCTAATTCTAATCGTGATTTTATAGTTGGTAGGAGATATGATTTAGTTTGTGTTTTGAATGACGAAAAAATCTGGGAGGCGATATGTTTTGATCGGATGAGAGAAGAAGATCTTAACTTCCCCTGATTTTGTGCTAGTTCAAAAGTAAACAGATCAGTTACCAAAATTAATGAGATACAAAATTCCATATTTGCCCTCCAAATACAAAAAAACGGAATAAAATGTATGCAGTTAATTACAAAAATGCCATGGTGATTCTCAACCATTGATGATAAAATCTAATGGATAGGATCGGTTCTCGCAGTTCTGTACCTTTTTTTGGTTCTGAAAAGAACCCTTCCCTATATATATATATATATATATATATATATATATATATATATATATATATATATATATATATAGGGAGACTTTCTTGCGAGAACTATCTTATCTGCGAGAACTGATAGAACCACCAAAAACATACATGCACGCCTTTTAAAATAAAATAAAAATACATGCAAATCATCAATAATCGTAAGTATCCACCTATGTTCTTCAATATCATCATGAACTCATCCTCTTTTTTCACAAAAACCTTACACACGGCCGCAATATTGTCATTGCACGCCTTATAAGAACATACATGCACACCTTCAAAGAAAAATTTTGTATTTCCAATTTCTTATCAAATTCTTTAGAACAACCATGTTTTTTTTAAAACATATATGTTGTTTTTAGAACATATGTGCAAAAATACAATTATTGAAGGCGTGCATGTATGTTTTTTGTGGTTCTGTCAATTCTCGCAGATAAGATGGTTCTCGCAAGAAAGTCTCACTATATATATATATATATATATATATATATATATATATATATATATATATATATATATATATATATATATATATATATATATATATATATATATATATATATGGGAAAAGTGAATATGAGGTTGTTAGACATCTAACCTTATATGAAAAACCCACTAAAACTGCATTATTTTTAGCAAATCTTACTTAAAATTCAAAATGAATATTCTCATTATATTAGTTATCTTCATCTAAACCGCTAAAACACCGATCCAGTTTAGACCCTATCAATTCTTTATATTTTACAAAGTGCCAAATCATCTTTTGTTTGAACGTATAATGATTATTATTGCCCATCTTCATGATTAACAAACAATACTGTAAGACGAATACAAATTGTGTTCAAAAATCTAATGGTGGACCAGGTTTTAATTTCTCGATCAATTACATTTCAAAATACGAATTACATTTTCAGATATCATTTTTAAACAAATAGACTTGCATTTGTATGGCTGAGTGGATTGAGGCAATTTAGTTTGAGGTCTAATAATCAAAACTACGTAGTTTCAAAACAATACGACGTAGTTTTGTTAAAATTTTCTTGTGTCGTTTGGCTATAGAATAAGGCGATAGCGTTGAATTTTATTTTGGTATAAATTGTTACGATGGTTTTCCTAATATTAGAGTGGAGGGAGTGGGAGTCGGTTAGGACTCGGCAAAACTCGGCACCGATCGGTAACACCGCCGCAACCGATCGGCAAACTTTGGCAAAGTCGAAATTCGGTAACTATTACCGATTGATAAAGTGGGTGTTGGTTGGAATGTAACGGTCGAATTTTTAAAAATAAGGCCGTTGGCCTCTTATTTTTAAAAAAAAAAAAAAAATCATTTTTTTCCTATATTTCCACTATATAAAATTAAAAAAATGCACGCCCTAATCAAAGGAAAAAAAAAGAAAAAAAAAAAAAAAAAAAAAGAAGAAGAAGTATTTACGTTATTTTGAAGAAGACAGCAGCAGGTTTCTAATGAAGAAGAAGGAGGAAATGAGGTGTTGAAGTAGGTCAAATTTGTGAGAGAATTGCAAAAATCGTCCCTAAACTATGGCCAATTTGCATGTTTCGTCCCAGAATTATTGAAACTGCAAAAACCGTCCCTAAACTAAACTTTTGGGGCAAATTTCGTCCCTGGTAGCAAACGGAGTTAACTCCCATCCAATTTGATACGCACGTGATTTGCACACGAGGACAATTGTGTCTTTTTACACGATACTATTAGAGTAAATTGCAAAAATCGTCCCTAAAGTTTGACCAAATTGCAAGTTTCGTCCCTGAACTTTAGAAAGTGCAAGAATCGTCTCCAAGTTAATCTCATGTTCTCACAAATGTGTCCGTTTTTCTTACGTTTTTTTCGTTTTTCTATGTTTTTCTTATGTTTTTGTCCGTTTTTCTTACGTTTTTTACGTTTTCGTCCGTTATTCTTACGTTTTTTCTGTTTTCATCCGTTTTTCTTACGTTTTTTTCCGTTTTTGTCCATTTTTCTTACGTTTTTGTCCGTTTTTCTTACGTTTCTTACGTTTTTTATGTTTTGTCCGTTTTTGTTCATTTTCCTTACGTTTTTATACGTTTTCTTACTTTTTTCCCGTTTTCTTTTATATTTTCCGAGTTTTATTTTTTATTATTTTTTTTTGTCTGAATTTTTTTTGCCCGAATTTTTTTAAAAAAATAAAAAAAGTTCAAAATTTTTGTCCAAAATTTTTTTGACCGAATTTTCTCTCAAAAATAAATAAAAAAAAAATCAAAATTCGTACAAAAATTTTGAACTTTTTTTATTATTTTTTTTATTTTTTTAAAAAAATCGAACAAAAAAGAAAAAAAAAATGGGACAAAAATTTGATTTTTTTTTCAATTTTTTTAATTTTTTTTTTAATTTTTATTAAAAAATTCGGACAAAAAAAAAATCGGACAAAAACATATGAAAACGGAAAAAACGTAAGAATAACGGACACATTTGTGAGAACATGAGATTAACTTGGAGACGATTCTTGCACTTTCCAAAGTTCGGGGACGAAACTTGCAATTTGGTCAAACTTTAGGGACGATTTTTGCAATTTACTCTAATAGTATCGTGTAAAAAGACCCAATTGTCCTCGTGTGCAAATCACGTGCGTATCAAATTGGATGGGAGTTAACTCCGTTTGCTACCAGGGACGAAATTTGCCCCAAAAGTTTAGTTTAGGGACGGTTTTTGCAGTTTCAATAATTCTGGGACGAAACATGCAAATTGGCCATAGTTTAGGGACGATTTTTGCAATTCTCTCTTAAGATAATATGTCTTTAAGTGGCCCATATATGATGTTATACTTTGTGGTTGAGTCCAATAATTCTTAGTCACCGAAGGCCCAAATCAATCTTTTTAGTACAACTTGCAGTCTTGCAACCTTTCAACAAATATCACCATTATGTAATGTTTTTTTTTTGGTTATTAATAAAATGTTACTAGTATGTTTTTAATTTTATATAGTTTTGTGGGATTTTATGTATTAAAAAATAAAAAAAAAAATAAAAAAAAATAAATAAAAAAAAAAAAGTGATGTGGCAAATCGGTAACACCGCCGCAACCAAATTGGTGAAGTGTGAGTTGGAAGGTTTTTATTGGGTATTGATGATGTGAAAATTTGGCAAAGTTTGGTGATTTGGTGACCACTCCCTCCACCCTTATTGCTGAAATCACAAGATGACTTAACAGTACTACAACAAACTTGTACCAGAGTGATCACAAAACATATCTATTGCTCATTTGGAAGAAAATTCACATAATTGTAATATGGGGTTTTTCATTCTTCGTTAGCATGTATATATTTTAGCTAGATCTATATTTTATGTGTTAGTTGAGAAAGACTATAGACTAGCAAAGGGCTAAGAAAAAACTTGAACCATGGAATGTAATATTGTTAAAGAAGTTGTATGATAATTTTTCAAAGGTGCAAATTCCGTCGTTTAGTCGATGTACAAACATGCCACATGAGTAAGTCATAAAGCTAGACAAAAGAATGTGTTGATTCAAAGATGGAAACAAGACGTACATTAATGGATTTAAACATATGTAATGCATTATTTTATTTATTCAAGCAAAATACATGTAGTACATTGCAAGTTTTGCACTAGAACACTTTACCGGAACCCATCACTGGAGTCCCTTTGGTGCGAGCAAACTGGGAAACAGCGCAATCAGAAGCAAATATACCCGAAGTCGAGTACTTTGGTATGTCACCCATTACAGGCATATTTGCACTAACCTTAATCTTACTCACATAGTTGCTCCTATAAGTTTGTCCTAAAACACCGTCCACTTGATCACTTAGAGTAAAAAACTTAAAGCCTAGTTCCAGATGTGCAAAACAATCATCATCTGTAATATTGTAACCATGAATCCTTGATTCCTCAGCACCAATAGGGACCACTGCGGCTGTAATTCTAAAAATATCTTGTACTTCAATTGCAACGCCGTTAGTTGAGCTTGTTCTAGTGATCACTAGAGATGAATTACGATAATTCCAATTTGGTCCATCAAGGTAAAGTGGTGTACCATTAAAAGATATATAAAGATGTTCTTCATTATCATCCCATGTCGACGTTCTCTTAGCTCCAACAAGGAGTTGATGATCATCGAACATAATTCCTATCGATTGTACCCACGTGAAGTCACGAGTGAGTTTTTGGTTTCGTTTTCCAATAAAGTGGCCGTTGATGTGGAGATTGGGGTCGGACACTAGGCAGAAATCTTTGTTCTTACGGCCATGGAAGAAGAATGTCACACCATCTCCACCTACGAACCGTGGGTCTTGACACACAGCTCCCGGTGTATTGCAACCTTCAAGTTAAGTAATTTGATTTGAAGTTAATCCAATAGAAAAAAACATAGCAAATTTTTGCATGTAATAGTGTCAATTGTATCCCATTTATACGTTAATGAGTTGGTAAAACCACTAGTATATCGTCTTAGTCTAAAAAACTTTATTATATTCATTTCGTATTTTACATGGGATATAATATTTAGATCATTCAAAGACAACTTACTGCAAACCGGCTTGCACAAAACACAATCCAGGAGGCAAGTTTTTGCGCACTCAACAGGACAAAAGTGCCACTGATTGTAACACGATGGGAACAAAAGAGAAAGACATCTCACTTTCCTAGGTATCACCCCCTTCAATGGTGGAGCCGGTTTCACCGGTGGACCTGACTTCCCGGGTGCAGCAGGTATTGCTAGTGCAGGTTGTTGTGCAGCTACCGGAGATTCAATGGCCCAAGCAAAGAGCAACAATGGAAGCCATAAAAGCAATGAACTTGTTGTTTTCATGGTCGAAACTAGGAAATTAGCTAGTGAATTTTGTTATCTTGCTATGTATGAATTGAATTATGACTGGTGATGCTTTTAGGTTATGATTTGAGCACCCTTTTATCATAAAATAATGATCAGTTAAAGTGTGAAAAAGGTTAACAATAAGGTCATTTTCCAGGTTTTAGATGTGAAAAGTGGAATAAATTAAAAGAACATTCAACGGCTCGTAACGGTTCTTATTCATCTGTAAATCATTACATATGGTTTTTACATGTGCTGATAACTTGTAACTAATGTTGGTATTTTAGTGTAAAATAGATTGAGTTTAATATGCAAATAAGGGTCGACACTTATTTGGATATTAACTGGACTAACGGGGGTTCCAAGGGGGCGTAGCCCCCTTGGTGGGGGTTCGGGGGCAACGCCCCTGAGAGAAGCAGGGTCCAAGGGGCGGCAGCCCCTGGCTGGGGTCGAGCTGGCAGGTCAGCTGGAAATTTTTTTATTTGGTATAACATTGCTATGTTAGAAATTCATTAGAATTTGTTTTTCACCAAATAAAACATATTAAGTTAATGCTTGGTTTCTGCTGCTATGGTTCCTGCTGATAGCAGATGGTTTCTGCTGAAAGCAGATGGTTCCTGCTGATAGCAGATGGTTTCTGCTGATAGCTGGATCGTTTCTGCTGATAGTGTACGGTTCCTGCTGAACGGTTCCTGCCGATAGTGTTTTACAGTTATTAGGCCCTAATAACCGCCCTTATAAACCGTCTTATATATTCTCTATTTCGTATAAAGAAAAGACAAGGCTGATCAACCAAATTCTGATCACGTTTTTCTGCAAACATAACATCATTCACAAACTTGAATCAATTAGATTTTATCCGGTCGTTAATTGGTATACACTCCAATTTAATCGATCTGAAAGCGTACAATTCGTGACTTCTAATTGCTATCAGGATACCAATCTCACCCCAATTACCACACATAAACAACTAATGGATCAATCAAGAGCTAGCATACGAAAATGTATTGTTTTGATACTTTATCTGATCATTGTACAATACAAAAGTATGAAAAGGTTAACAAAATGGTTCATTTTCATGTGTTCAAAGCATATATCACAAAAAAAGTACATTTACGATTGGTAACACGGTCCTCGAACATTTGCAAATCATCACCTTTTACATGTTCATGTATTTCTTTAACCGATCCGTTAATAATCAGTTGTTTCTAACACACAGCATGCATTTAAATCATGTTATTAGCAACTTTTCATGTCTTTATCTGTTGGTTATTTCTTTTTTGAGGTGTGACTGATGAGCTTAATTAAGAAATACACACTTTATTCTGTTAACCTATTTTCTTATACATCAAAAAGGTTCAAATATAGCGAACTTATCCTGAAATCTATCTATCTATTTTTTTATATAATATAAGTCACTTTTTTCCTAGCCCTTCATAAATATTTTCCTAAAATACTAAGGTCTAATTAACTTTGTAACAAGTGTACATATTTGCTGAATTCAGTTACCATCTTAAAATAAACGTGCATTAACGTTAGTATCAGCACAAGTTTTGAAACCAGGGACGGGGCTAGGGGGTTCCGAGGCACCCATGGATTTTTTCAATGTAGTTTTAATTTTTGAAAAAAAACAACGATTTTTCTTAAAGTCATCTTAAATGCACCCGGTCCATCGAAATATGTTTCTAGTATTAGTGTTGAATTTTTTGTGTGCACCCAGTCATATTTAGTCCTGGTTCCGTCCCTGTTTGAAACCATTTGACACATGAACCGTTTTTCGCATTGGGACTTGAGTTTTGGGGAAGATAATCGCTATAACATAAACGCTACAAATTCCTTTTGAGTTCATAAATAGTAGTACTATAAAATAAAGATATAATAGTATTTCCAAATCATAAACCCCTCCTTTCTTTGTGACATCTCTACAAAAAAATTTCCTTGGATCGATGATTTCTGCATAGAACTGATTGAAAAAGATGTGAAGTACAAAATATTGGCATAAATGGTAACTTTAGAAATTTTATTGTATATCGTTTTTTCTCGGTTTATTGTTTACAGAGTTATCGATTAATCATGTGTTTCGTTTGAGTCATTTTCATTTACGAATGAAGTTTTTAATTGCGAAGCGCTAGTACTTTCATAGTCTTGTATATACTTGAGATTGATATAGATTTTTGCATGCACAAGTAATTACTTAACAACATGGCCGTCTTTGAGGGTGTTGGAAAATTTAGTGCACTTGAGAGATTAATTCACACCTGGTGATGGGCTTGGAGGTACGGAGTGTACACCCATCAGGTCAATGTTTACCCTGACTCGAATTAAGTGGTTTGTGGTTCTGCTGCTAGTGTAAATGATAATACTGCTGATGCAGATCATTCTGCTGCTAGTATTATTCATTGTGCTGCTGATGCAGAACATTCTGCTGCTAGTACAATAATACTGTTGCTGAGTTGCTAGGCAATAGATTCTGCTGCTAGTACAATTTATTGTGCTGCTAGGCATAAGATTCTACTGCTGGTATGCTGGATAGAATTTGTTACTAACTTTGACCTATTTTGGGAAGTTTCAAATTCTTAATTAAGACCATGATTTTCTGGTCTTGTAACCACTATAGCTAGAATTAAGGAAAGTATATGGAGAATATTTGGCCAATATTTTCTCATTTTTCCATTGACTAGGGTTTTGAGTATATCCCTAATATATATAGAGATCAGCACATCGGCATGAAATATACACAAAAAAACCTAAACACTTAAAAGCAATTTGGTTCTTTATTTGTGCCTAAAACAAGAACATCACGTGGTCTTATCCCATAGAGATATTCGTGTAACCCAGGCATAGGGTCGAATAGTTTCTATTGGAAAATGATTACACGATTTCAAGTGAATATCCGGTACCTTGATTGATTATCTTTACCCTGTTCTGGGAACACCAAACACAATACAACCAACAATCAATAGAAACTATTCAGTGATAATCAATGGCGGCTGCTATGAGGCATATGGCTGCTAACTTTTCAAAGCTTGAAAAGTTTGAAGGTGTCGATTTCAGAAGATGGCAAACGAAGATGCACTTCTTGTTTTCAAGCATGAATGTGGTGTATGTTCTGACCACATCCATTCCTGAAGATCATGGGGATGATGCTACTATGGAACAGATAAGGAACAGGAGCAAATGGGAGAATGATGACTATGTTTGCAGAGGGTTAATCCTCAATTGTATGTCTGATTCTTTGTTTGATCTTTATCAAAATGTTGATTCTTCTCAAGAACTGTGGGATTCCTTGGAAGCCAAATACATGGCTGAGGATGCATCAAGTAAGAAGTTCCTTGTAAGTAATTTTAACAATTACAAAATGGTCGATTCTAGACCTGTCATGGAACAATACAATGAATTTCTTAGTATACTTGGTCGATTCACACAACACAAGATGAACATGGATGAGGCTATTTCAGTCTCTTGTATCATCGATAAATTACCTCCTTCTTGGAAAGATTTCAAGCATATGCTGAAGCATAAGAAGGAGGAATTAACTCTTGTTGAGTTGGGTAGTCATTTGCGCATTGAGGAATCACTCAAAGCACATGAAAGTGACAAGCCAAAGAGCAGCAATACTGCTGGTCCATCAGTTGTCAATTTGGTGGAGCAAAACAATTCCTCCAGGAACAATGACAACAAGGGCAAACGTAAGCATCAGGATAACACCAAAACTGATCCTAACAAGAAGTCAAAAGCTACTTGTTGGAAGTGTGGTAAATCTGGACACTTCAGGAAGGATTGTAAAGGTGTTAAAATTGGCAATAAAACCAATGGATCAGGCACGAGTGGATCTGGGAGTGGTAATTCCCTGAAAGGTCAGAATATATTTGATAAGTCTTTTGAGATTTATTATGTTACATATATATCTGATGTGTACTTTGTGCAGGATGATGATGTTGCGTAGTGGGTTGACTCTGGAGCAACAACTCATGTATGTAAAGATAGAAGTTGGTTCAAGACATACGAGTCAATGAATGATGGTTCTATTCTTCATATGGGAAATGAGTCAACTGCCCTGGTGCATGGAAGAGGATGTGTGGATTTGAAGTTTAGTTCTGGAAAGATTGTTTCTTTGTTTAATGTTTTACATGTTCCTGTTATTAGGAAAAACTTGGTTTCTAGTAGTATTTTGAATAATTGTGGTTATAAACAAGTTATTGAATCTGATAAGTTTGTTTTGTCTAAACATGGGGTGTTTATTGGCTTTGGTTATTTATGTAATCGTATGTTCAGACTTAATATTGTTCATGATATGGTTAATTCAGCTTTCATGTCGACTTCTAATTTAAATGATTCAACCCTTTGGCATGCTAGACTTGGCCATGTACACTTTAAAAGAATGCAAGATATGTCTAAGGATGGGTTAATCCCAGCATTTGACATGGACACTGAAATGTGTAAAACTTGTATGATGAACAAGATAACTAAGAAACCATTTCAAAGTGTGAAACGTGAAACTAAAATATTGGAACTGGTTCACAGTGACTTATGTGATTTACATGCTACTCCCTCTTTGGGGAATAAGAAATACTTTGTGACTTTTATTGATGATGCTTCTAGGTTTTGTTATATTTATTTATTACATACTAATGATGAGGCATTAGATAAATTTAAAGTATTTAAAACTGAGGTTGAATTGCAACAAGAGTCCCTGATCAAGAGATTAAGGACTGATAGGGGAGGAGAGTACATGGATACTCTGTATTTTCAGTCTGTTGGTATAATCCATGAAACGACTGCTCCCTATACTCCTCAGCAAAATGGTATTTCTGAAAGGAAAAACAGGGTGCTGAAGGAGATGGTTAATTCCTTGTTGTCCTATTCTGGGCTGAGTCAAGGGTTCTGGGGTGAAGCTATGTTAACAGCTTGCTATTTATTAAATATAGTTCCCAACAAAAGGAACAAGACAACCCCTTATGAACTCTGGACTAAAAAGAAACCCAACCTGAATTATCTCAGGGTTTGGGGTTGTAGGGCAGTTGTAAGACTCCCTGATCCAAAGCTAAAGACTTTGGGTGAAAGAGGCATTGAATGCATCTTTGTTGGATATGCTGAGCATTCCAAGGCATATAGGTTCTATGTTATTGAACCTAATGAATCTGTTTCAATTAACTCTATAATTGAATCAAGGGATGCCATCTTTGATGAGAATAGATTCTCATCAGTCCCTAGACCAAGTAAGAGGATTCCTAATGGAACTAATGATGTTGGTGTATCTGAGATCTCTAATGAGGTCCCTGATGAGGCTGTGGTTCAACAACCTGAACCTGAGCTCAGAAGGAGCAAAAGGGTTAGGATTCCAAAGTCATTTAGACCTGAGTTCCAATTATACTTAATTGAAGGAACAAGGGATGAGGTCTCTGACCAACAGGCCTATTGCTTTAATGTTGAGGATGATCCCAAAACATTTGAAGAAGCAATGAAGTCCCAGGATGTTGCTTTCTGGAAAGAGGCAATAAATGATGAGATGGACTCCATCATGGGCAACAACACTTGGGTGTTGGCTGATCTACCACCTGGTTGCAAACCTTTGGGTTGCAAATGGATTTTCAAAAAGAAAATGAAGGTAGATGGAACTGTTGAAAAGTTCAAGGCTAGACTAGTCATTCAAGGCTTTAAACAAAATTCAGGGATTGACTATTTTGATACTTATGCCCCTGTAGCTCGTATCAGTACCATAAGATTGCTAATTGCTTTGGCATCAATTCATAATCTGATTATTCATCAGATGGATGTGAAGACAGCTTTCTTGAATGGTGAATTGGATGAGGAGGTGTATATGAACCAACCTCAGGGCTTCATCATGCCTGGCAATGAAAATAAGGTGTGCAAACTGATTAAGTCCTTATATGGACTGAAGCAGGCACCTAAGCAATGGCATCAAAAATTTGATGAAGTGGTTTTGTCTAGTGGTTATTCACTTAATCAGTCTGACAAATGTGTATATAGCAAATTTGATGAATCTGGTAAAGGAGTCATCATTTGTCTATATGTTGATGACATGTTGATCTTTAGCACTGACCAAAATCAAGTTGACCTAACAAAGGAATTTTTGTCATCAAGGTTCTCCATGAAGGATATGGGGGAGGCTGATGTTATCCTTGGTATAAGGATTAAACATGAAAGTAACAAGATTTCTATCTCTCATTCTCATTACATTGAGAAGGTGTTGAGGAAATTTAATTACTTTGATTGTACTCTAGTGAGTACTCCTATGGATACAAGTGAGAAGCTTTTGCCTAATACTGGTAAAGCTGTATCTCAACTTGAGTATTCTAGGGTGATTGGCTGCCTAATATATGCCATGACTTGTACAAGGCCTGATATTGCATTTGCTGTGGGAAAATTGAGCAGGTATACTAGTAATCCTAGTGCTCATCATTGGCAAGCAATTCAGAGGGTACTGAAGTATTTGAAGAGAACTACGGATTATAGTCTCTCGTATACTGGTTATCCTTCAGTGTTAGAAGGATACACTGATGCAAGTTGGATCAGTAACACTGAAGACAATTTGTCTACTAGTGGCTGGGTATTCCTACTTGGTGGAGGTGCAATTTCTTAGGCATCCAAGAAGCAAACTTGCATCACCAGTTCTACTATGGAATCTGAATTTGTGGCTTTAGCTGCTGCTGGTAAAGAAGTTGAATGGTTGAAAAACTTGCTTCTTGAGATTCCATTGTGGCCTAAACCTATAGCACCTATTTCTATCCGTTGTGATAGTGCTGCTACATTGGCAAAGGCTTATAGCCAGATGTACAATGGGAAGTCTAGACACTTAGGTGTCAGGCATAGCATGATTCGTGAGCTTATCATGAATGGGGTGGTATCTATAGAGTTTGTTAGATCTCAACAAAACTTAGCTGATCACTTGACGAAGGGTTTGGCTAGAGACTTGGTTTTAAAGTCTGCTAAAGGGATGGGTTTAAGTCCAACTTAGTCACTGAATGCTAAGACACCCAACTCCCTCCTGAGGAAACTTGGGAGCTGAGTTCAATGTGGAAAGCTGAACATTTAGTGTACTGGAGCACATGTTTTATTTTACATCCCAAGGTTGTGCTCAGAACCTGCTAAAAAGAAGGATGAAGTCTTTACTTCTCAATGGTTAATTTTCTTTGAAAAAGTGCTTAGCAGGAGCATGAATAAAGAGGAACCACCTATGTAAATGTTGAAGTTTTGCCGCTTCAGGAAGCTTTGGACTTTTAGCTTTTACAACATTTATGAATTGGATATGGACACATGGCTTGTATAGTGTCAGGAGCTTTTAAGTGTTTGAAACTTGTGTGTATTTTATCTTCAGGTATTCAAATGGGTTGAAGGGTTTAATTCTTAGAACACCCTGATTCTCGAATATTTGAACGTGTAATGTACTAAGATGAGAATTCAATCTTCAAGATATTTTCATTTATGCACATGTTTGTTTAATGTTTATTTTTCATGCAAAGGAAGTGAACTAAATTTGGGGAGGATTGTTGGAAAATTTAGTGCACTTGAGGGATTAATTCACACCTGGTAATGGGCTTGGAGGTACGGAGTGTACACCCATCAGGTCAATGTTTACCCTGACTCAAATTAAGTGGTTTGTGGTTCTGCTGCTAGTGTAAATGATAATACTGCTGATGCAGATCATTCTGCTGCTAGTATTATTCATTGTGCTGCTGATGCAGAACATTCTGCTGCTAGTACAATAATACTGCTGCTGAGTTGCTAGGCAATAGATTCTGCTGCTAGTACAATTTATTGTGCTGCTAGGCATAAGATTCTACTGCTGGTATGCTGGATAGAATTTGTAACTAACTTTGACCTATTTTGGGAAGTTTCAAATTCTTAATTAAGACCATGATTTTCTGGTCTTGTAACCACTATAGCTAGAATTAAGGAAAGTATATGGAGAATATTTGGCCAATATTTTCTCATTTTTCCTTTGACTAGGGTTTTGAGTATATCTCTAATATATATAGAGATCAACACATTGGAATGAAATATACACAAAAAAACCTAAACACTTAAAAGCAATTCGGTTCTTTATTTGTGCCTAAAACAAGAACATCACTTGGTCTTATCCCATAGAGATATTCGTGTAATCCAGGCATAGGGTCGAATAGTTTCTATTGGAAAGTGATTACACGATTTCAAGTGAATATCTGGTACCTTGATTGATTATCTTTACCCTGTTCTGGCACCAAACACAATACAACCAACATCTTTGAGGGAGTGCAAGGTGGGCGACCGCTCATAGCCTCAAAAATTTTAGGGGCCCCAAAATTTGTCCCGTTAACAATTATATGCATGTGTATACATATTTTTCACGAATATGAGAAAATATCTTAAATGAGTAATATGTTAAACGTTTAGATAACTAATTTCATTATATCTTATAAACGATGATACTTTATATATAACATTCCTTCTCAAAAGGCTCATTATGTAATTTCGTCCAGGGCATACAAAAATTTCAAAAATTCATGGACGACCCTTCTTACAAACAATTTGGCTTGTTGGATAATTATAAAAGTTGGCATCGATAAATAATTACGTAGCATTTAAGATGTTACTGACACTGGTTTAATTGATAGGAAATGGAGAGCGAAGAAATGAGTTCCACAAGTGAGAACGTAGATATACTTAGCAACTTGCCACGGGACCTTTTGTCGCACATACTCTCTCTAATGCCACCAAAGTTCGCAATGCAAACTAGTTTCTTATCCAAAAACTGGAGGCACATTTGGAAGTTGGTCACCAACCTTGACTTCAAGGATCTTCGCATCGATACAAAATCGATTCATGCTAAAAATTTCTTTTATGAGTTTGTTGACCGGGTACTTGCGCATCACAAAGCATTTCAAGTTAATATACTTCGCTTGCGCTTTTTCAGTAACTTGTTTAGCATATCATGTGTGTCAAAGTGGATTAGTGATGCAGTTAGGTTGAATGTTGAAGAGCTTGATGTATTTAGTCTCCAATGCGGGTTGGTTGAGTTACCTTCTGGTCTCTTTACTCTCAAGTCACTCAAACTGTTAAAATTACATGTAAAAATGGTAAAGAACACACAACAACAATCGTTACACCCAGCCAACCACCCATTGGTGTATTACTTTCTTATTAACAGCTATAGAAGATAAGTCCCCAAACAGGTGCTTACCAAACGATTACAAAGACAAAGATTGAACCCCTTCAGAAGGGCTCCAACCAATCCTCACTACAAATCACTCACACTCAACAATTGATCAATATAGATTGATCAATCAAGACAATACTAAACACTAATAGATATCAAAGATGATATCTATACCAATACAAAGACAATAAGAGAGTATCAGATACAATGAGAAAGTATGAGAGAATATAATGACTACATACCAAAACCCTAGCACAGAATATGAGCTTATATAGCACATATTTACACTAAGGCCCTTGAACTTCAAATACTCTTCAAACTCAGCTGAACTAGAAACTCTTTGTTATTAAGTATAAGAACTTGTCACATTTAGTCCTTAGACTTATAATGACCAAAAGTTACCTATTCTTATTAACACCTTCCCTTAAGCTTTTGAGTCATCAACTTGAACCGCTTCCTTAACTTCAACTGCTTCAGCATTCTGCTTTTAAACATATCTAACAATCCAAGTTTCCTGCAAAACAAATTATGTTGTGCACTTCCAAGACATTTGGTAAAAATGTCAGTAGCCTGCACATCTGTGTGCACCTTAACTGTAGCAACCGCGACTTTTTCGGATATTTACTCAACCTTAAGCTCGAGAAGATATGTTTATCTAATTTATGTGTTCACTTTTATGTGTGTTTGTGAGCTAGACCGCACGACACGGCACAACCAAAAGTCAAATATACGTTTTATAAGATAATTTTAACATTTTAACGAAAATATACGTATTTGTAGTCAAATTTAATGGAAAAATACTTTTAAGATTTTTGGGATAGCTTATAGATGCTCGGGAAATATTTGTAGCATGGTTATTAAGTCTCGTTCGCGTTTCGTTAACAATATAAGAAAATTTTCACTTTCAGTCCTTGAGGGGCCTTATGCATTTAACACTAGTCCTAGTACTATATAAGCATAACTTATAGTCTCATTTAGGGTTATATCATTCACTTCACCCCTACCAGCCGCCCATATTCTCTCTCCATACTTCCTTCTCCGGCAACAAAATCCGGCGACCACCATACTCCCTCACCGCCACCCCTGTTATTACACCACCACCACCAGGGGCGGCTCTTGGGTGGGCCAGGGAGGCCAACGGGCTAGGGTCCGTTTTACGCGAGGGCACATTTAAAAAAAAAAATCCTATATATATATATATATATATATATATATATATATATATATTATATGTATTTTTTTAAATAGGTATTAAACATTTAAACTTGGGCCCAATTAAATTCCAATCTTATAACTAAACCTATAACCCATAATAAATTTATAAGCCCAATACCCAAATCAATACCCTCTTAAGGGGCATATTTTTTAATGGCTCGGATAGGGCACGTAAATCCTCAGAGACGCCTCTAACCACCACCAAACTTCATCTCTTGCAACCCTCACCCCACTTCTAAACAACACGCGCCCCAAATCTCTCTTCCAACATCACCACGCGCCACCATTTAGTTTTTCCGACCAAGATCTAGTTGTATCTGAAGGTTTTAAAGGTGAGTAACACCGAGTCACCTGTGGTTGTGGCTCGGTGTACAACAAACTCGATCTTGTCGAGTTACTTTTTCAGTTTCCTTGTCGATTTGGGTCTTAAAATAAATGGGTTAATGTTTTTGTTAACTAAAGAATCAATAACAAACGTTTGGTATCACGTTCTTGGTTGTGTTGGGTCATATGGGGTCAAGTCGTGGTCTAAAATATGCACTGTGGTCGCTTGAGGCCGAGGCTATTGATTATATTTGTGTTTGGGTCTTGTCTTGTAGTCTTGTATGTCGTTATTTGTTGTGTTGTGGGCTGTTTTCACTTAAACCGAGGGTATGGTAAAACCCTCGGCTTCATCAGGTTATATGGTCAAATTTGGGTTGTTCATTTACTTGATGCTAGTTGTTATAGTGGGTATGTTGTTGCAACTGTGGGACTTTTTTTTTGTTGTTATTGGTTACGGCATTTCGGCTGTGAACTGTTGATGTTGTTGTCATTGATAATAGTTTGCGGATATTGGATTATTGTCGAGTATATTTTTGGGTTGATTTGGTTTATGTTGGAGCCGAGACCATTAGGGTCTCGGCCTGGATAAATTCTTTTGGATGTTGATATAGTTGTGAAAAATAGATGACGGAGATTAGGTTAGTAACGTGCCGTAGTCGGCCGTTAATTGTTGGAGTTTGAATTTGCGGCAAAATATATTATTGTGGACATATATTGTTACGTGTGATTGTTTTGAGCCAAGTCGAGCGTCGCCGAGACTTTGTAGTCTCGTTGTGGCCTCGACAAGCCAAAAGTGCTATTTAGACTTATATTGGACTTTGTGACATATTATTTAAGCCCGAGAGTGATGACTCGGACTAGTGACTCGGAACGGATAATAACTCAAAAAATATTTGTTTGGGAATGTATATATAACTAGGAATGGAAAATAAATAATAACGGCTAAAAACGGGAAATATTAACAAAAACTCATTTGTTATTTAATATTTAACGGAAACTAATAAATGAAAAAGAGGGAATGTTAAAAGGGAAAGTTTTATTTAATGCGAATTATTAAATGTTTCGAGGGCACGCAAGACAAGAGGTATTATTAGAGTAGTATTGAGGATATTATAGGATTAATGTCAAGTTGACGCATCGGATAAGTATCCGACCATTCGTTCGAGTAACCTATTAAGTTTTAAGGATTTATCACTAAATTTTTAGGTTGTCATAGAGATTGTTTTGGAGTATTGCTTCAAATTGTCATGTTGCTATATGAAGTTTACTTTGAGTTGTTTACGTCTTGGTCATTTTGCTTGGCGTGTGTTCACTTGAGTCTAGGTCGTGTCGTCACTACCCACCCGTTGATACCAAACGCTAGTAACTAATATAAGAAAGAGATTTTGGAAATTAAAAGGAATCTACTTGGGATAGTTATCTTTTGGAACTTTTACATTTGGAGATTTTGTTAAGGCGAGTTTACATTATTAGGTTGTGTCGAGTCCGTGAGTGCCGATACTTGAGAGCTGCCGAGTACTTTACTTCTGTAGATCTTGTTGTGCTTTGCTTGCTTGAGGTGAGTTCTCGTAGCCCCTTTTTCATTATGTTTTTCCTTGGGGGAAAATGGTACTCAAATGATATTTTTAACTGTTTTCATGCTGTGATTATACTGTTTTCATGTTTTTGGACATTATGTGTGTTGATGCGATTATATGCTGTGACGTGTTTGTTTTGTGCAACCATGACTGCGCAACTGTTAACTCTCTGTTGAGAGCCTACGTGTTGATAGATCTATCGGGGTAGCTCCCACAGTGTATGTTTATGTGTGCAACCAGCGTGGCAGGTTCAGTTGGCGCGACACTAGTTTGTTTTGACTTGTGCTTATAATTGGTTATCATGCTCACTTTTGTCCTACACTATGCTATCACAGCTCAGCGGTTTTACTTTTAAACCTACGAGCTCACCAACATTATGTTGACGTTTTCTAGTACCATTTTCAGGTGTTATTGAAGCTGCTTAGAAGGTTGAGTATTGACTGGCTTAGCAAGACTTAAGACAAGACCCTCCCGGGTTATATCTCGTGGAGTTGCATGTGTTATTCCCTAGTGACGTTGTTTAACCTTGAGACTTATGTTTATCTTGGATCTTTCTACGTATCCCGGTTGTGGGAGTTTGCGACTATTATCTGTCTTATGTTATACATTTAGTATTTCTCTATTGTGACACCTTGTGTTCTTGACTATGAGGTCATACCCCGTGAATGCCTTTCCGCTGCGCCATTTTTGGGGTGTGACATTAACAGTTTTGATTACACCTGCAGCTACCTTTTCTCTAACCAAATGAACATCAAGTTCAAAATGCTTAGACCTTTCATGAAACACAGGATTAGCAGCTAATTGAATAGCAGAACTGTTATCACAAAACAACTCAATTGGCAACAATCCAGTAATACCCAAACTATGCAACAAATTGCTCAACCAAATGACTTCACATGTAGCAGAAGACACACTTCTGTACTCTACTTCAGTAGAACTTTTAGACAGAGTAGCATGCTTTTTACTTTTCCATGAAATCAAGTTTTTTTCCCAAAAACACACAAAAACCAGTAACAGATTTCCTAGTTTTAGGACACTTAGCCCAGTCTGCATCAGAATATACTCTAAGTTTAAGATCAGACACTTTGTCAAACTGCAAACCTAAACCAGGTGAACCTTTAAGATATCTAAGAACTCTTAAAGCAGCCTTCATATGAGACTGCAAAGGACTATGCATATGTTGACTAAGACAATGAACAACATAGCTAATATTAGGTCTAGTGTTAGTAAGATAAATCAATTTTCCCACTAACTGTTGATATCTAGTAAACTTTTTTAGATATTTGTCAGAAGAGTTTTCAACATGATTAAGAATATCATTTTCAGGTAATGGAGTTTCAACAGGTTTAGCTGCTAACAAACCATATTCATGCAAAAGTTCTAAACAATACTTTCTTTGAGACATACAAATGCCCTTTTCATTTTCCAAAACTTCAATACCCAAAAAATACTTCAACTTACCCAAATCTTTAATAAAGAATTTAGAGTTTAAAAACTCTTTAAACCTTCTAATCTCAGTCTCATTATTACCAGTTATAACAATATCATCAACATACACTAACAATATCATAAACACAGATTCAGACCTTTTAGTAAACAAAGAATAATCAAATTTGCTTTGTTCAAATCTATGATCAGCTAAAACAATGATAAGTTTAGCATTCCACTGTCTAGGAGCTTGTTTAAACCCATACAATGATTTATTAAGTTTGCAAACCTTATTCTTATCAGCATTTTCATATCCTTGAGGCATAATCATATAAACATCCTCATCCAAATCACCATATAAAAATGCATTATTAACATCAAGTTGATATAAAGACCAGTTGTTATGCACAACAACACTAATAACACATCTCACAGTAACCATTTTAACCACAGGACTAAAGGTTTCATGATAGTCTAAACCTTCCCTTTGTCCAAACCCCTTAGCAACCAATCTAGCCTTATATCTAGCAATCTCACAAGTGGACTTATACTTAATTTTCCACAACCACTTATACCCAATAGCTTTTCTCCCAGCAGGCAAGTAGCATTCAGTCCAAGTATTATTTCTATTTAAGGCCTCAATCTCATTATTCATGGCATCAATCCAATTAGGATCAGTAATGGCATCCTCATAACTAGTCGGTTCAACAAATTTATTCAAACTAGTAGTAAAGTTCAAATTATCATTACTAAGCATAGCATAACAAACATACTTTTCAATACCATATCTAACATTAGAATTTAACACATAATCATTCAACTTAACAGGAAGCTTAGACTGTCTATCAGACCTTCTTAATACAGGTGTCTGCACTTCATCAGTCCTATTTTGATCATGAGAATGAACTGGCACAGAAACATTTTCATTAAGGTTGCCCTCAGACCAGATATGGTCATCAAAGTTGGTTGTTGTATGCCTTCCTTCCTGATTCATACCAAGTGTAGTATCACTTGAAGCATCTGCTGAATCAGGAGGTTGCATACTACCTTCCACAACTGATGAATCTTTCCCTTCATCATTGGGACTTTGAGGCTCACTAAAAAATTTCAAGTGATCAACTTTATTTGTAAAGTCTACATCTGTTAAATCACAGGTTTTCATTTTAAAAGGAAATATGTTCTCATAAAACCTAACATCTCTTGAATAAAACACATTTCTAGAATCCAAACTCAAAAGTTTATAAGCTTTTTTTCCAGTTGAAAAACCAATCGGAACACATTTTTCAGATCTAAAAGACATCTTGTCACTATTGTTTAAAATAGTAGAAAAACATAAACAACCAAAACACCTCAAATGGGAAAGATTAGGTTTCTTTTTATGTACCAACTCAAAAGGAGACTTACCACTTAACACAGATGAAGGCAGCCTGTTTATAAGATACACAACAGTTAGAACACACTCAGACCAGAAAGACAGAGGAATTCCCCCCTGAAACATGAGACTCCTTGCTACATTTAACAAGTGTCTATGTTTCCTTTCAGCAATACCATTTTGCTGAGGTGTATGGGCATAAGAGGTCTGATGTATAATTCCTAGATCAGAAAACAAAGTATGCATTCTTTTATTCACAAATTCTGTACCATTATCTGACCTAACAGTTTTAATTTTGACTTCAAACTGATTATGAATCAATTTAATATAGGACACAAATACATCAAAAACCTCATCCTTAGTTTTGACTAAGTAAACCCACACAGCCCTAGAATAATCATCAACAATGGTTAAGAAATACTTAAACCCTTCTCTGGTAGGAACTCTGTAAGGGCCCCACAAATCTAGGTGAACAAGTTCACCAACAGTCTTAGACTTGTGATCAGACAAAGGAAATGGTTCCCTTGTCTGTTTAGCCCTGTGACAGACCTCACAAATAGGCACAGAAGTCTTTTTAGATATATTTAAATCTTTATGTAAAACAGATAATACTTGATCAGCAGGGTGACCAAGTCTATTATGCCAAAGCAACTTAGACACATTAAAACTCAGAATCATATTAGACTTACCAATCACACAATCCTTATTCATGTCAAATAGGTATAGGCCTCCAGACTCACTACCAGTCCCCAATGTTCTCTCCTTTTTCAAGTCCTGAATATAACACTTATCTTCATCAAAACCAACAAACATCTTACTATCTCTAATAAGTTTGTTAACAGACAACAAGCTAACACAATAGCCAGGAACAACAAGAACATCATATAATATCACATTATTAGTTAACCTTAAGTTCCCAACATGACTAATAGTAGCAAGAGTACCATTGGGATGACCAACAGTAATCTTTAAACTAGTAACATCAACAACATTAGACATACCAACAGTAGACACAGTCAAGTGCTGATTAGCACCAGAATCAATGATCCAACCCATACTTATAGTATTAACATATAGACTATTATTAGCACAGAAAAATCTAGAAAAATTAATAATGAACCAGACATTGCCATTAAAAAATGAAGCCTTACCAGACATATTGGCATGAACACTACCAGAAGATGTATCATTGATCAAAGACAGAAGTTTCTTCATCTGATCAGAAGTAAAACCAGAAGAAGGACTAGTAGCAGACTGTTTAACATCAATATTAGCATTGAAATTTTGTTTAACAGAGTTAGAGTTGGACATCTTCTTAAAACCAGGTGGAAAACCAACTAATTCATAACATCTTTCAATAGTATGACCAATTTTACCACAGTTTTTACAGTTAAGATTAGGATTTGGTCCCCTATTCACCCCATTAGTAACATTCCCTCTGGTGTTATTATTATTGGTATTAAAGTTTCTTCTATTATTGTTAAAAGACTTAGCATTAAAAGAAGTAGCACTCATTTTAGATTCAACACCACCAGAGGACTCAGAAACCCCCCCCCCCCCCTATGGGATTCTTCTCTGGACACAATAGTATAAGCATCTTTTACTTCAGGGAGAGGATCCCTTGTTAAAAGAGCTGTTCTCATAGGCTGATAACAATCATCAAGGCCCATGAGAAACTGCATTAGCTTCATAAGCTGCTGATGCAACCCTAGTTCTTTACTAGCATCACAACTGCACTTAACTTCACATGTACATTTAGGCAATTTAGTCAAAGCATCAAACTCTCTCCACAGAGAATTAAGTCTATGATAATAATCTGCTACAGAACTACCACCTTGTTTAACAGAATTAATCTTTTGTAACAAATTATATACCACAGACCCATCAACTTTATCATAAGTTTCTTGCAACTCTTTCCAAACAGATGCAGCATTTTCAGAATACACTAATCCCACACAGCCCTAGAATAATCATCAACAATGGTTAAGAAATATTTAAACCCTTCTCTGGTAGGAACTCTGTAAGGGCCCCACAAATCTAGGTGAACAAGTTCACCAACAGTCTTAGACTTGTGATCAGACAAAGGAAATGGTTCCCTTGTCTGTTTAGCCCTGTGACAGACCTCACAAATAGGCACAGAAGTCTTTTTAGATATATTTAAATCTTTATGTAAAACAGACAATACTTGATCAGCAGGGTGACCAAGTCTATTATGCCAAAGCAACTTAGACACATTAAAACTCATAATCGTTACACCCAGCCAACCACCCCTTGGTGTATTACTTTCTTATTAACAGCTATAGAAGATAAGTCCCCAAACAGGTGCTTACCAAATGATTACAAAGACAAAGATTGAACCCTTTCACAAGGGCTCCAACCAATCCTCACTACAAATCACTCACACTCAACAATTGATCAATATAGATTGATCAATCAAGACAATACTAAAGACTAACAGATATCAAAGATGATATCTATACCAATACAAAGACAATAAGAGAGTATCAGATACAATGAGAAAGTATGAGAGAATATAATGACTGCATACCAAAACCCTAGCACAGAATATGAGCTTATATAGCACATATTTACACTAAGGCCCTTGAACTTCAAATACTCTTCAAACTCAGCTGAACTAGAAACTCTTTGTTATTAAGTATAAGAACTTGTCACATTTAGTCCTTAGACTTATAATGACCAAAAGTTACCTATACTTATTAAAATTACACGCTAATGACTTTCAGTTTGATGTTGTTGATGCTCTTAAATTTCCGTCTTCTGTTAATCTTCCTTCTCTAAAAACTCTTGATATTTATTCCCTCGGTAAACCTCCTGGGAATGCATTCAGACTCATCCATGGATGCCCAATACTTGAAAATTTATCTCTGACAGTATCATGGTGCAGTGATGAAGAAGAGTATGTATTCTATATCCCTACTTTAAAGAGGCTAAAACTAGACATCCAGATTGCAGTTCAGTTATTACCAAGTTGTTTTAAATGTTCCGAAGCTTGAACACCTCTTTGTTGGTGGGACTTTGTGTTCATTCTTTGTGATGAAAGATTTGACATCTTTGGTTGAGGCAACAGCTTCATTTGCTGAATATAATGATCTGTGGCTTGAGCTCCTACAAAAGATAAGGAGAGCTAAATCACTTTCACTGGCTAAGCCGGATGGTGTAAGTTTATTTTTTTCTGAAGACTTCAATTCATTGATTCATGTTTTTTGGCTAATATCTTTTTAATTGAGCAGACTATAATTATAAATTCATTTGAAGGTTCCACCCAGATTATGTTTGCCCAAGTTCCCGAATTTAAAGTACCTAGACTTGAAGGGTTTTCTCTGTTCTAGGCGTTTACTAATTCTTCAATTTCTTGAAAACTCTTCTGAGTTGGAATGTTTACGTGTTGAAGAGGTACTTTGGCTGCTTTATTTTTTTCCATGTTTTATTTATATGATTTTAATTGTTTTTTATTACATTTAACATGTGTTTTTTTTATCTTGTTTGTGTTCAAACTCTAATTAAAAGTTGCAAGGACCTCAAGTTATTGAATCTGAAGCATTTTGCTGGCGTGTCCCACAATTGGTTCCCACTTGTATGCTAAAGAACCTTAGAACCATGAAACTTCCAAATTGCAGAGGCAGGAATTCTGATATACGGTTTATTAAATACATGTTGGGGAATGCGCTTGTTCTAAGGAATCTAACAATTTCACGCGATGTCTTGCCCCCTTGGCAAGAAATGTGCTTGTTCACTGAGCTGATGAAATTTCCAAGGGCTTCTAGAGATTGTGAGATTCTTTTCATTGGTGAATATATTGGTTATATATTTGGGTGCAAAGGTGAAAAATATATTAGCTCAATATCATGATACAAGAAAAGCATCCAAAATAGAGCTAATGACAAGCCATAGCATCTAAACTTGGAGCTGAAACAAACCAACAACATTCAAATCATTAAACTCAAACAAAACAACACTATACATACAACAACAGACCCCATTCCTCCAATTCACTACTAAATTCATGTTTTAACAGATTCCTCTTTCTCATAAGGGGCATTTAGTTTTCCATTTTACTTCCCATTTTTTCTTGTAGTAGAGAAGCTGGTTTGTTGTTTTAAACCATAGTTTTGATTCTTAAACATTAGGAATGCTTTTATCATCCACAAGTTTATCAAAAAATTCTATCTCCTTCTTCAATTGTTCTCTTATATGATCTTCCATTCTATTAGGAGTATCTTTCTTCAAAATCTCATTTTCGTTGATACTATTCTCTGCCATTCTTGATGCCATTCCATTTTTTCCACTGCAAACATCTCCCACTGTTGTTCCATTAGTAACACCATTAACTATTTTATCTTTTTGGTTTTGTGAAATAGGGAAAGCAGGGAATTCATCCTCATAGTTTTTATCATCAGTCACAATGGAGTTTAGCATCTCAAAACTGTTGTTGTTACTACTCTCTGCCTTATCATTCTTTTTACCACCATTAGAGTGCTGCACAGGACTCTTAAGTTTTCCTTTTGCTCTTTCCTCAGTTACATTTGCTTCCTTATTGACTTCCTTTCCCTCATTCCTAACTCTATATTCCTGCCTTTTTTCATTGCCAAAATTATTTCCTTGATTCCTTTTTTGATTTTGTCCATACATCCTCCTTTGTTGTACTGCTTTGAATTCCTCATTTTGTTTCTGTTCCTTAGCCTCCTTTGCTTTCTCATTTGCCTTAGCTATAGCCCTTTTTTCTTCATCTGTCCTAGGCCTAATAGAGCACTTTTCCACACAGTGACCAAATACCATGCAGTGAGTACAACATTCAGGCTTCCAATCATATACCACTTTGACTTCCTTAACTCCCTTTACACAATTTTCTTTATGAGTATACTCAATTTTAATAACCTCACTTATACCCACCTTTGCATCTAACTCAACCAGAACCCTTGCATAATCAGACCTTCCTACTCCCAGCTGACACATCTTTGCTGTCATAGAATCCATCATTTTTGGTTTCCCTAAACAGCTAGCCATAGCACTAATCCCTTCTTTACTCCAAGCTTCCATTGGTACATTCATCATCTTAGTCTAAACAGGCAAAGTAACAGGCTCAATTTTCTGCATACCTATCTCAGTGTTCCATTTTTGCACAAATAATGGTTTATTATTGACCATCCAAGGACCTGATTCCAACACTTTTTCCATACCAATACTATCCTTAAATTTGAACAAGTTGATACCATTTTCATTGACAATTACCTCTTCCGGCCCAAGTTTTCCTCACATTCTTCTAATGTGATACCTAAGTTCATGCACCCACATATTTTGTCCCCCAAATGAACCACATATGGTGTTTTGCCATTTAAGACTCCCTTTCTTAACTATCTCTCCATCAAACAAGACACCTACTACCCCATCATCACTAATTTTAGGTGCAATGAATAGTAACTCTTTATCAATAGCAGTTTCACCATTTTTAACCATATTAGCATATGAATTCCTACCATTATTAGTATTCATACCTGTTTTAGCACTTTCTGCCTCAACTAGTACTTCACTAACCTTACTTACCTCATTCACAGTTTCCTCTGACCCTGATCCTTCATTACTCACCCCTTCCCCTGAATTATCCTTTTCAGTACCCCTATTAACAGTCAAATCCTCATTCCCAGTAACCACTTCAACTTCTGCTTCGTTATCTGATCTCTGTTCCTGACTACTTCTTCTATTTACAACAGAAACTGATCCTTAATATCTTTTCGGCAATCTAACATTCCTCTTGAGATTTCTTTTCTTAGTTGACATTGGATCTCAGCTAATAGAGTGCTCTAATATGAAGATAATACTCAAGAATCAGTATAGAAAGTGATTAAAAGTAATCTACACAAAACCTAATTTTGGCGCCAAGAACACCAATTGGGGGTTTTTTCCTAATCGTAACGAAAATCAAATCAACTCATATCATCATGATCGCGCTGATGAGACGAATCAATTGATGGTTTCAGAATTTAAATTCGTTAAGTATTGAAGAAGAAGATGAAGGATTTTGTTGTTTATTGGGGTACTAGGATGGTGGGAAAAAAAATGGTTGGGAGAGAGAGAAAATTCTTCATTTTTTTTAGTCTAACAATATTGGTTTACAAGCAATAGCGATAGAAGAGGGTTTTGACTTTTTGACCATGAATTCCTGCGAGATTCCGACCAAAAATTTCCGACTATTTTTTTCCGACCGCCTTTTTGCTAACCCAGATCTGACCACTTTATCCGACCAGTGACAACATAATAACCACAAATCTTCACAGGTTAATAGAAACAGTCACAAAAAAAATGAAGAAGAATATGGACTAGATACACAAAACTGTTTAGAAACTGTTGACAGTACAATATGACAAGAGAATATTGACCAATAGAATCACTAGTGCAACAGATTAAAAACAGTTTAGATCGACACAAACAAATAGCATTCAAACAGTTCAGATCCACAGTGAAAATACGATTTTGACAAGAAAAATTCACGCAAATCAACCAAAACTAATATATTGGTTATATATTCACATGACCTATGGGATGTTTTGTTTTCGTAATGGAGTAATGTATGAATTTGAACTAATTCTGAAATTGAATTGCAGTTTGATTTGCGATGGTTAGTACAGAATGCTTTGTTTTGCAAGTGTTGTTTGTGATGGCCTTAATGTTCATATATACATTGCAGTTCACGCATCTCTAGGCCTTTAGACCGCATATCTGCATGGGCATGTTAACTAATTAACTTGCCTGAAACTTGAGTCAGTAATTTAAGCGTGAACTTTCAACAAAGCAACTTTTCTTATTTAAAATAACTTACGGATCAACTGGCGACCGAGCCTTGCATATTTCAAAAATTAATAAGTTGATACCAAGTTGAATACTAGTATACTAGAGCCGGTTTTTATATGGTACGATTTTAATTTGTGTTTATGTAAAAAGTTTTTGCCCTTTCATTCTGAGTTTAGCAATCGAAAAGGGCGGTGAGGATGGGGTGGGGTGAGTAGTAACATTGAAGCAAGGGGTGTTTGGGGTTAATGTGTAGATGTGGTGTGGTTTGTGCGGTGTTTGGATGTGAAAATGTTGAAACGTCCAAACTACCCTCTACTTATAGGCTGACATTTTTGGTTTCTGTCGTTATGAAATCGCGATGTCAGTGTCTATTGGTGTAATTCCTCAAACCTAGGACTCATATCCGAAATCAATAAGAAAGAACTGGACCAATAGTGTAGTTTATCATAATTATGATTCGTGTTATCCGGAGCTGGACAAGTTATTCGATAACTGGTGAGATTTAATTATATCTCGTGGTACATCTCATTTTTTCAGAAAAAGCCATAAGTTGTAGTACAAAAAACATACAATCCTTCAAATTTTGTTTGCCATTACAATGGTGTAGGTTTGCATCTTTATACATAAGTTGTAATCAGGGCTGTCAAAAGGGTTAGGTCAACCTGAACCTATAATGAATGTCTAGTGTATAAATCAGCTCAATATGACGCGATAGGCTATAGGGTCATAAACGGGTAGAATTTTTCCTTAGGCCTCTATTATAGGAACCCCTACCATGTGGGGGCCGCCTATTTTGGTCAAAATGTACAAGTTTTAAAGCAGACAGTACAGGCGGCGACAGCAAGCAAAAGTCAACACCCCCTACAGGGGGGGTCAGGATAAGATGGGCCTTTTTTCTTATCGAGTAACAAGATTAGACATAAACTGTTAAATATTACTTTTAGGTTAGATTATGCTAGTCAGCTAACCAAAGATTTCCCTTTTTACACTTTGTTCTTAAGATTTATTTTGAGAGGAAAGGAAGTGAAATTGAGTAAAATAAAATTTTGTGATGTTCATGAGTTTTTTTTCAAATAAGTAAAGAAAGTGGGATGAAAGGAAAAGAGAGTAAAGTGCGTGTGTATTTTGTTTAAAATATTTCACTCCATTATTGGGCTGAAAGTGAAATACCCACATTTTCTTAGCACTTTCTCTTTTACTCAACAAAGAGTTGGCCCAAAAATAATAAAACTATGTGTAGTGGTGTGTAAGAGTGGATGAGGCATTGTCTGCCATGTGGCAGTGTAGGCAATGTTGGTGCTTGGTAGGAAAAGTGGTGTAGTGGTAGTAGGGGCATTGTGTGCCATGTGGCACCCTTTTTTTTTTTTTTTTTTCTTTTTTTAATCACCAAATATTTCATTTATTTATTAAACATTTCTAAAAATAGACAAATAATAAAAGATAAGTTTATTAAAAATAAAACCATTACAAATAAAATAAAAATACAATTAAAAAATAAAAACTACTAATCTATATCGTTAACGTCATCGTAATCGTCGTCGTTCTCGGCTTGAAGAACTAGAGTTAAGGGAGCCGGGGACACCAAAGTAAGCACTCCATATCCATAGATCGTACGAGCAAACGGCTTGAAGAACTAGAGTTGGACCTTTGTGGCTACCCCCGTGGTATTGACCTCGCCAAGCGGTTGGACAATTAGCCCATGACCAATGCATGCAATCGATACTACCCATCATACCGGGTATGCCATGCGCCTCTTGGTGCACATCATATATTCGCCTCAAATCATTTTTTGTCGGTTTTCTTAAATACCGCTTCTCGTACAAGGCTTTTATTCCTATATATATAAGGAAAAACAATAAATATATATATATAAATATATAAACATATAAACATGTATAGAAAAACAATAAATATATATACAAATATATAAACATATAAATATATAAGGAAAAATAATAAATAGATAAAAAGAAAATATATGTAATTTTTTACCTATTGTAAACGCATCAAGTGTGTCCCGACAAGTTTTTTCGGCCATCTTTAAATAATCGTCGTTGATGTCGGTGGAGACCCCGAAAGCGAGCACCCGCATAGCGGCTGTGCACTTTTGTATCGACGTGAACCCCGGGTTACCGACTACGTCGGGTCTTTGTTTAAAGTAATTGAAACGATCCTCCAAATCTTTCGCGATGCGCAAAAATAACCTTTTGCTCATTCTAAAACATCGTCTAAATAATTGTTCGTTATACGCGCAACCCTCGTCGAAAAAATCAGCCATCAACCTAGCGTTAGCCGCGGCACGGTCTCGATCAACTTTTTTTCTTTTTTGAATCGGTTTTGGTGGGTTTTGGGCGACAAACATAGCTACAGCCCCAGCAGCAAGAGACACCGCTTCTAGTTCTCGGTCGGAGAAATCGTCATCCGAACTAGATTCAAGAAGAAAGGAAGTCGAGGGAGAACCCATTGTATAAAAAAGGGAAAGATTTGTATAAAATTTGATGAAAAGAGAGTGTGTTTGAGAGATTGAATGATGTTTTTATAAAAATTAGATGTATGTATATATATATATATATATAGAGGAAGTATGGGATTGAGTTTATTTATTTTGGTCAAAACTTTCCGTTGCCAACGTTCGGATTCGGATTTCTGGGAAAGATAGAGGGCGCGGGCGTGGTCCTTAAAACGCTCGGAGTTTTTTTTTGGCCTTAGCGCCTACTCGTTTTGGGGGATGGGGCGTTAAGGGGCTTGATGGGGGCGCTATTGGGGCTTAAAATGCCTCAGTACGCATAGTCTTAAGCTACGCAAATGACATTTCACTTTCAAAATACACAAACACTTACTGTAGTCAATTTCCCGATTACAATATGTGGTTATCGGCATTTTATTTACTTCCATTGATCTTTTAAAGCTTCTTACGCTAATAGTGCTTGTTGCAATGGATCTCGACTCCATTTTATGTCCTTGAGGAGAAGTAACTGAAACGATAGACCCTTGTGTGCTTCATTGTCAATGAGTGACAGAAGGGTGCGATATTGAATGTTGCAGTATGACTCGACAGGAGACATTTTTAGTCACAAAGGTTTGCAACTCTTTCTTTACACACTAACACACCATTTGGCAAGCGGTCATATGGTCCCCTGCTTGTGTTATTTGGATTCTAAAGACAAATATTTTGTTTCGAACAGTAAATCGAAGCAGAATTGCGGATGATGTTTAACCACTTGTTTTTGAGATCTTATAGAAATGATATGACCAATTATATTAGTCCAAAGGACAAATTTGTAAAAGAACGTATGTGACTGCATATATAATGAGCAGGCACAACTCCATAAAATATGAGTGCCTCTACAATCATACAAATAATTTCAATTGCTAAAGTTACATACATCCAATGTTTCTTCATCACATCTTTCAACTCCTGCATCTTGTATGAATTCGTATCAACGTAAAACGGGATATTTATATCAACCCCCATATCACATTTTGCAGCGCTCTTCCTGCATACCTCTTTTTTTTTTTTTTTTTTTTTTTTTTTTTTTCTTCTTCTTCTTCTTCTTACAGAAAGAGTTAAAAGCTCGCCGAAAATGTAACCATGGTCTCTACTCTGATCTATCTCGAACTTTGGAATTGTCAGCGTACAGTGGTAACAATGAACGTGGCCCGTGTTTCCTCTTTGGAAAACATCGCCAATATACCAACAATATTAAAGCTATGAATCCGATTTGTATCGCCCATCTGCAAAAGTAAATAACTCAAAATGTCAGAAAATGAATAATTTACATTCAGGGAGTATAAGAACCTGATGTTATCTGAAAAACCAGTAAAAGTTAGAGCATTTTGTTATTTAGGAAGTTAATACGTTCATTTCACATATTTGATCAAATTTAATCATATTACTGGGTGGCAATTTTGAGTTCTGCCAAATTTGCTTATAAATGGGTCAATTTGGGTTATCTTTATCTCAAGCAAGTAAAAAGTGTAAAATCAGAAGATCTAACTGAAGGGAATGGGTCAAAAAGTCTGTAACTATATCACACATAATATTCGTATCCAAATTCTCTTGAAACTTGCAGGAATTAAAATCATTTAAAGCCCAAATCTTCGACTACAAAAGTCAAATCCTACTGGTCTACTACATCTAGAACAAAGGGAGCAAAATCTTGCAACGAGACCACTAAAACATCTCATCAAAACATTGTTAATAAGACTCGCAATTTGAACTGATTTGAGCCCCACATGATTCTTTTGTTTTGCTTTTCTAAGGCAAATTATGTAATTAACATAGGTTAGAAAATTTTCCTAAAATCTATAATATTAAAGGTTGCATTTTTCATGGGTCGCAAAAACAGAGCAAGTTCAATATTTCATCCTTTTATGTCAGAATTGGGTAAATTTCATATTATTGTTGATGGGTCAAACACAAATTCGACCAAAACACATTTCAAGTGTTTATAACTTCCTAACTTGTATTACTATAAAAAATGATGTCATAACTCCAAATGATAGTTTCTGTAATCAATTTCAGTCTTCTATACGAGTATCAATGAAAACATATAGAAAGACTAAAATGTGCCCAATGCCGACTCATTTTGACTTGTCCTGTAACCTTCACATTATCATGCTTTACTAAACCATGAGTTATAGATTAGGTTTGTAATTACCTGTCTAAATCAAGAACCGGGCTGTAAACAAGTGTTTCCCAAGTTGCTACAATCCCATGCCAGACAGGGTTGTAATAGAGAGACTCTGGTGACCAAAACATCCGAGTGTATGTCTCCAAGAAGATAAAGAGGATCCAAGCTCCAATCTCCATCAATATGAATTTTATGATAAAACGGCCGACAATCACCATTACAAGTGAAAACGCCACGAGCCAATTAAACAGTCTGTGATTGTATTCCTTGATAAATAAAGACTTTGACTTTCCCATCATCTGCACATACCAAAAATGCACATAAAAAGTGTATTAGTCTCGTCAGTAGTCAAATGGGTTGAAAGTCGCCAAAAGTGTATTTTCAATGCACAAAACCTCAATTCAAAAACTTAGATTTTTTTATAAAAAACAAAAGTATTTTCATAATCATACAAGACACGCTAATTGTTTACAAAAATAAAAATAAATAAATAAATCAAGAATATTGGACCAAAAAAATTGTTGTCAAACCAAACTCTATACTTCGATTTGTTTTGTCACCTCTTAAACAATGGTCTATATATACCACAAGCATTATCATGAAAATATATCCGACCTTAATCATCCGTTGTTCGTATACGGCTTTAGAAGGTCCGACACACTCTGTTTCAAAACTTTGGTTGCATTGGAGGAACCCTGCATTAAACTTCGCCATAGATGGTAGTCTAAGTATTTGAAGCTGGTCCATTTTGTCCTCGCACGTCGTATAGAGTGCCTCACACAACTTGGATGACTGATATTGGTTCGCCATTACAAAATTCTTAAACATCTGCCAAGAATATTCATATACAGATTAGAAATTACGAGTCTATAGTGTCAAATATTGAGCTTGATATTAGTAAACTGGTCTAAAAGAAATGGTTCAGGCACTATCTGTAATTGATAATGGATCAAATGGCTATAACTATAATATAGCTAAAAATAAAAAGGGTCAAATGGTTAAAAAGCCGCCATAAGTATACTCAAGTGTTTAAAGGCTTCCAAATTGCTTTATTCAAAAAACTTGGCTCGTTTTCCTAATAATTGCTACGAAATTAAATAACTGAACAAAGTGTAGCAGGTCCGCCAAACCTGTTCTGACCTCTCCTAGAATTTGCCCAAATGCACAGATTCTTACCTTTTCAATATGTTCATCAAGTGTTACAACGGATTTCTTGGCATGATGACGGCCAAAATGCTGTTCTTCAAAAGCTTTTAAAGATTCGGATCTTGAAGCTTCATGGATGGATTGCAAGGATTCCTCAGAGATCGGCAAAACAACTTTTGTCATACTATCTTCATATATCTTCGAACATCGCTCCAATATTTTCTTGTTAAATACCTCCACAAGGGAGCCCGTTGATGGAATCTCCCCTTTATTCAAAGCTTCCAAAATCTGAAATCATACAGTTTTCTCAAATCATCTAATATTTATTCTTATAAACTAATAGTAAAATAGTTGAAAACATTTCTTTAAAACTAACCTCTTACCAAAAATATTACATTTGAAATTGAATGAACGATGAGATTATATAACTTTTCAATATATTATCTGAAAGTTGCGATATTTATTCTTTATGAAATTGATAAACAAGAAAAAAATGTGTGGGTCACCCCAACCCACGCCCATTTTGACAACTATAGAGTTATAAAAATGTACCTTTTCAAGGAAAGCTACAAACTCATTTCCATTAAGCGATTTGCCCTCAACTATTTTTGGACGGATAATAGATTTAACAACTTCTTTCAATTGTTCTCTTTTCTGGACATAACTCTGGTCAAGTTCCCCGTCTTCCAAGTCACAAAGCTTTGTTCTTTGAAGATGTGGCTGTTCGAAATGTAGAATAAAAATATTATAGAATATGGAAAACCATCATTTTTTTAACAAAATGGTTGATGTAAGTAGAGACCGTACTTGTGGTAAGCTGAAAGCTGTGCTATTGTCACCCATGATAGCTAGAGAGTCTCGAATTTGGTTAACCTATATTAACACAATAATAAAAAATATTCAGATGTTGAATTACGTTGCTGATAAATATCTGAGTTAGTACCTGATCAATATTCTTGTCACCTGAAAAACAAGACACGTTTATCTCAGTATGTACATTCTGGGATTCTGATTCTAAAAATAGATAGCTAAACCTAAATGGTGTTTGAATATGCATTTTTAACTACTGAAGTGATTATGATGTTGATTTTCTGGTTTAGTAAGACTTGTAAAATCTCATAAAAAAGTTGTAAGATAACTGATAATTCAATTGAGCAATTTCAGAATGCACATCCAGCAACTCGCCATCGTTAGCTATTATTAGCAATTACATAATAACACCTTCGTTTATATATTTTCTACTAAACGTATTGACTTTATAAGTATATATATTTAATTTATAAGTTACATGATACTTTATAATTTCTTGGAAATACAGGAAGGGTGTTATATTATTGTTGTGTATATATTTCTTAATATCAAATGGGGAAGAAAGCTTACCATCAGAGTTAGGAACATGACGTAGAGCTTCATCTACCATTTGTTTTACAGATTTCCCCTCTGTAACAAGCCAAAAGGAAAGTTAGACACAAATCGGTGTCTGAAACCATCTTTCCTAAAAGAACTAGAAATTTTGAAGCTACAAGTTGATATGCGGTATAGGTAGCAATATAGGCAGCTTGTGTGATATGGGTTCATCTAAAAATGGGTAACTTCTAGAAAATTATTTTCATAAAATTAATAAATATAAAATATGATTAAAAACATGATATTATAATATCGTTAATTTCATAAAAACCCTCGAGCTTTCAATAGAACATACAATTGACCCATTTTCACATAACTGGTTTATATTGTCACCTGTAATATCCAGTAAATCCATATATACAGCAATTGCAAAAAAACAAAATAATAAAATAAAATAAATAATAATAATAATAATAATAAATAAATAAATAAAAAACCTTACGTAAGAAGTCACGTTGTATAAGCCACAGAAGTTTTGCTGGTTCAAACGCCACATCTTGTCCCTGCAATGACATTAATGTCTAACGAGTTACACAACAAGTAAAACTTCACCTTGCCACAACCTTCTTACCACTTATAGGGCCACAAAAGAATATACACTTGACGTTAATCAAACTTTACCTGCACCCTGTTAATTGACAAGAAACAAAAGAAATAAAAATCAGTTTTGATTATGCTATATGGGCTAAAAGCCTAAAACACAGATTTCATGCATAATATGATCACTAAAAAAACCAACCTTCCATAGAACTCTTCAGCAAGCTCAACAGCAAATGACAATCGGGATATATCAGCTTCACGTATCTGAATAATGAAAACAAGAAAATCATGAACAATCTCATACTTGACCTGTTCCGCTTTTAGCTAATGTTTTTATTTAACCTATTTGAGTTGCGACCCTTGGTAATACCATACTAAATATCAAGACAAACTAACCGTCTCAGGTAAATTATAGATAAGGACGGAACTCAAAACAGTCGCGAGAGCAAATATCCTGCAAAAGGACGATCCATAATTAGAACTAAGCAAAAGACAATCCATATTTAGAAATAAGCAAAAAGATCCATAATTAGACATAAGCAAAAAGACATTCACTAAATAAGGATAGAGACAAAAAGACAATGCCAAGACTTATAAACACCTGTCATCATATACGTTTGACTTTCCAATACTTTCAAATCCCTCTGTGTCGAGATAGAAGACAGACGTCGTCACTCCATCAATGTCCATTTCAACTGGAGTTCCCCATACCCATATTCCTAAAACCAAAAAACAACGAGCAACTATATTAATAACTAGTTAATTATTTGTAGTTACATGAGCTTAAGACTTTACATTTGATATGCATATAGTTCAGAATGAGTTATAATAGATTAACATCACTAATCTCTCATCTGTTGTTTATGGATGTACTAGTAAAGACAAACGCATAACCATAACTAGTGTATATCATCATTCTGATACAAAAGGGAATACTGTCAGTAACGTATTTGATTTCACTTTGTCGCCAAAACAATTGCAATGTATTGCTTGATATAGAGTTCAAAAGTAGTCTACAGCTTGTGGCAAAATACCTAAATAAAACTCTTTAAATGGACAAGATTGTCAAAGGTTCAGGACAACATTCAGTTTTCCCATACATCTAGTAACGATTGCTAAATGGCAAACAAGTAAATATGGATATAAATGCTTCTGAGGGATGGTGCATTATTTGGCCATAAATCAAAGAAAGATGAATATCCAGATGCGTACCTTTTGTTTTAGTGTCACGCATGTGTCCAACACCAAAACCTGTATAATATCAACTTCATAGCATAAGATTTTGTCAACCAAATAAATTGTATATTGTGCGGTACCATGATAAAGATGAAAAGATGATCATACCTTCATAACAAGAAAGTGAAAGAAGCTGATTTAGCAGAAAAGATTTTCCAGATCGATATGGACCAATCACCTGATAAAAACCAATATAATTAAAATAGGCAAGTGCGCTAAGAATAAACTTTACAAAGAATGTTGGACTCCAAAGAAAAGAAACATAAAATATCAAACTTACAGCAACGGCTGCAATAGGATTTTTTATTCTCTTAATAGCCTCTAGTCCTTCACTAGAAAGACGAAGCTTTGTATGACCAGGATCCGGTTCTATGATAGGAAACCTGCAGGAAGACAAGTATAATTATTAGTAAATGATGCTAGAAAATATCAACATATTAGTATGTTACATGGTCAACTGGGCATTTGAATATGTGGCAAAAGCACAATGATCAGTTTCAGTGTTTCGCAAAGTATATTATAACACTGATCTTTAGAGGCAATAATCAAGCAGCATATACACAATATAACTCAAATGTCTATAAATAATTTGTTACTTCTGAGTAGTGAATTCTAATAATTAGTTTGGAAACACACATCCGAACAAGCCCAAAAACTTTATCATTGATATATCATGACAGAAGATCGCAAAGTTCATCGCTAAAGGTACCAATGTTCTTAATGCATCTAAGAGAATGTGGTAAGTAAATAAACGTCATTAGCTAAAGTTAAAGGCTTTATCAGGATGTTGCAAACAAAATGGTCCGCATGAGGTAAGCTATCAGACCCCCACCCCTACTACTATAAGTGCTTAAAGTTTTAGTATGACATCATATCTTAAACCCTCCCCTGGGCCACTGGCCTAAAAGACTAAAATCCTACCTCCTAATATAAATCTACAATTTTGTAAGTAACTAAACGCCACTTAAGCCAAATTACCAAAATGGCATAACTCAATGCACAAAATATCCAATTCCCAGTTCTTAAACACAAACAAATGCAACCATTCATTACTCAGCAAACATCATATAAATACTTATCACCATAACACAAGCACACATAAGATAATGAGGCATTACATAATATTTAAGCTAAAATATCGAAATCTACACTTTGACTTTTAAAGTCAAACAAAAAATCTTCACATGCAAACTAAACACACATCCATTTTAACTAATCCAAAGGGCTTAACATTAACCAATATCAAAAACACCAAAAATCAACCCAAACTGACCTCAAAAAGTCAACTCAAACCCAAAACTCATTGACCCAGATCACCAAATCACAAAATATCCATAACCCATATATAAAAATGACATCTTTAAGCAAAAAGATAACTTACGATTGGTTAAAACCATCAATCCCAAACACCCCATATGGGAATACTAAGCACAAAACCAAACAACAGAAACTCTTAGACATTGATGGTGATATGGGCTATCTTGCAAATGCCATATATAAATGTTAAATCTTGATTGGGAAAAAGGGATCTTGGAAACGTGAATTTGTGAAAGATTGTGAAAAGGGTTTCGTGTGTTTGGGTGAAGTAAGATCTGGGTTTTTGGAATTTTGATGATGATGGTGCAAAAAAATTTTATAAAATGGTTTTTCTATTAAAAAGTACTGTAAAAAAGTTGGGGGTTTTTTTTTATTTTATTTATAAAAATGGATTTGTTTTAGAACATGTTTTTAAGTTGTAAAGAGACACAGGGCAAGAAAAGTGTGATTTGTGTTTTATTGTTGGATAGGTTCTTGATTTAGTTTATTTAAAACTAGATACTTTTATTAAGGGTTAATACACAAAAAAGTCACTAAACTTTACAAGAAAGTTCGCCTAAGTCACCCAACTTTCATTTTGTTCACTTAGGTTACTGAACTTTGAAACTTTATTCGCCTAAGTCACCCAACTTTCATTTTGTTCACTTAGGTTACTGAACTTTGAAACTTTGTTCGATCTGGTTACTGAACCTTTAAAATGATGACATTGCATATTTTATAGTTCAAAACGGTCCTTGTGGTTAGTCTGGTATCACGGATTTAGTCCATAAACCACTATTTCTGTTAGTTTGACCATTTCTATATGCTTTCGCCAGTTTTTCTGACGTTTTCGCCTGCTTTCATACATTTTTCTTCCGTTTTCGCCCATTTTTATTCGTTTTCGTCCGTTTTTATACGTTTTTGTACGTTTTCGTCTGTTTTTATACGTTTTCGCCAGTTTTTCTTCCATTTTTGCCCGTTTTTATACGTTTTCGTCATTTTTCTTCTGTTTTCGCCCATTTTCTTTCGTTTTCGTCCAATTTTATACATTTTCGACAGTTTTCTTCCGTTTTTATATGTTTTTATGGAAACAGACTAAAACAGATAAAACTGACGAAAACAGAAAAGAATTGTGAAAACGTATAAAAACGGGCAAAAACGGAAGAAAAACTCGCGAAAACGTATAAAAACGGACTAAAATGTATAAAATCAGACGAAAACGGAAGAAAACGGGCGAAAACAGAAGAAAAATGGCGATAAAGTATAAAAACAGACGAAAACGTATAAAAACGGGCAAAAACGAAAGAAAAACTGGCGAAAACGTATAAAAACAGACGAAAACGTATAAAAAGTTTCAAAGTTCAGTAACGAAGTCGAACAAAGTTTCAAAGTTCAGTAACCTAGTCGAACAAAGTTTCAAAGTTCAGTAACCTAAGTGAACAAAATGAAAGTTCAGTAACCAAATCGAACAAAGTTTCAAAGATCAGTAACCAAGTCGAATAAAGTTTCAAAGTTCAGTAACCTAAGTGAACAAAATGAAAGTTGGGTGACTTAGGCGAACTTTCTTGTAAAGTTTAGTGACTTTTTTGTGTATTAACCCGTTTTATTAACACGTAGTCTTAAGCATGATGTATAATTTTTGTATTTATTATTATATTAGATTTATATATTTTATCAAATCAATATTGTTTTAGCAAGGGTTTTTCTCGTCTTTTGGCATTTCATGTCCAAATGCTCTATAAGACCACTCACAACAGTTAACTTAGCCTTAAATTTTAAGGCATGTCACGTCAACTTTTACACACCTTAACTTAACTCAGCTTTAACCCACACAACAATAACTCAGTTTTAACACACCTTAACTCAACTTTACACATAAATTTTCAAATTCAACCCATAACTTATAAATTACTTCATTTTTTAAAAACATAACATTTATTCAAACATAACATTACATTCAAACATAACACACTTAAAAAAAAACTTACAACGAAATTAAAAAAATAAATAAAAATAACAACGAAATTAAAAATTACATCATAAAAATAAAGACAATCCTAAATCTACTGTGGAGGATCTGGGAGGTTGTATTTTTTCACAATTCGAGCTTTTTCTTGGTTGATATACCACACCACGTTCGGAGGCTGCCCGTCGGTGTTCGTCATCAAAAATTTCATTTCCTCTAGCCTTGTTATCGCCTCATCTTTTTCTTTGGTTACCCGATAAGCGGATTCGGCCATTTCCCTTTTGTGACGATACTCGGCTGTCATACTCTCCACGAATTGTAATGACGAGCTCGTTCCTCCTGTACTCGCTCCCGTGCTCATTCCTCCCGTGCTCTCGGATCGAGCTTTCTTTGCAGCACGCCTTCCCATTGGCCTTGGTTGTTCATCACGACCAAACAACGCCTCATTTGTTTGGCTTGGTTGTTCATCGCCGGTTAGATCAATTCCCTCCGGCGCGTCCCATTTCACATGACCCCGTAACACCTCCCAAGCCTCCTCGTTGCTAAAAGGAGCGGCTTTGTGCTCGTCCCGGTACATTTCTCGGGCACGTTTCAGGATATCAATTTCACTTTCGCCACTTCTTTCTTGGCGTTTGGAAAGTTTGTAGTACGCGTTGAACTTTGTGCAATCACGGTTCAACGTTCTCCACTTACTTTGGAGCATATCCTTGTTTATTTGTTGGTAATTGACTCTATTAAACTCATTCTGCACCCGTTGCCAAAACGTATCCCTGCTTTGACCTCGATCCACTTGTGAGTCTTCCGACGCTGCAACATAACACTGAGCAAGCACTTTTTCCTCTTGTGGGTTCCAACGTTTGATCTTGTTGGCAACGGGTTCTTCATCATCATCCTCCAAAGGTTCGGGTTCGGGGTTTCTTGATTTTCTAGTCTTTCGTTTGATACGCCCGAACTTGTTTTTCTTTGGAGGAGACGTTGGAGTGTCGGGAACTTCATTGGTTGCGGTTTGAGATTGTTGTGAATTTTGGCTGAAGTGGAGATTGGAGAAATTTGTGTTTAGGTTAGCTTGTTGTTGTTGTTCGAAATATAGCATTTGTTGATGTTGTTGGTAAAGTTCTTGGTCCGACAAGCCAAGTGGGTTCGGGATTGAAGATGAGCCGGCGTTTGGGTTTGAAGATGAGCCGGCATTGGGGTTATTCCCAAATCCGGAGTTTAAGAGATCTAAGAACGATTCGTTCCCGTCATCGTTTAGGTTGAATCGGGACTTTTTTTTGGTTGAAGGTTGAAGAAGATAGTGTAATATGTAGTGTATTGAGTTGTGGAAGTGTGAAAAAAATATGGTGTGAAATGGTTATTTATAGGGGATTGAAAATGGTTTTGAATTTTTTTATTTTTTTTTATTATTTTTTTTTTTAGTTGGAGCCGTTGCATTTTAACGGTAACAAAATCTAGGGGGCGAAAATGAAAAGTTTTTAAATTCCAACGGTATGAAAAGGACATAAAGAGGGGGCAAAAGTGATTTTTTTTTTAACACAATATACCCCTTAACGCTGCGTTAAGAGTATAACGCAGCCCTTAACGCAGCGTTAACGTGCAATCCTCACAACGTTTAACGCCCCTTAACGCAGAAATAATGTGCAAAAATGGTCCCTTAACGTGGTCATAACGCAGCCGTTGTGACTGGTCTAACACAAATACTCCCTGAAATGTCCTATTCCCAAATTCAAAAAAAAAAAAAAAAAAAAAAATTGTTATCATTTTTTTAACTTTTTTCAAAAACAACTTTTAATCTCCTATAAATACAAAACAATTTAACACCTCATACCACACAAATTCAATTCATCACCAAAATTCTTATGGATTGTTCAAGTCTCTATACCGTCGAGGAAAATAAATTATAAGTAATGGATTGTTCACTTACTCGTACCATTAAGTAAATTAAAGTCGGAGTAATAAAACAAGTTGAAGAAAGTAAGCGTCAGCAGCAAGCGATTATCGAAACAACTTTAATATTCGAAAAGCAAAGTTAAAACAGACATAATTGAAGCATATATGAAATGCAAAGACGCTACGCATGCTAAACGTGTTTTTTTTAGATTTTTCTTAAAGGAAATTCTAACAAAGATTACGAATTTTTTTCGAATCTGGTTGATTTAGTGGGCAAAATAAACGAACAAATCAATCCTAAAATTATTTGGATGCATAATATATGATGATGCATGTGTTTTTTACATTTATGTAACATGTTTTTCTGTATTGTATTCTCTTGATTTTTAGATTAATGTTAATCTTCTTTTGATATGTGTTTTGAATGAAGGTGATGTTTATGACACCGGATCATACACCTCCACCCCCATCCATTTTTATATGTGTTTTATAAATTGCTACTAGGTGGTCGATTGAGTTTTGGATTGTGATTGGGTTTTGGATGCTAGTAAACAGGGGTGGCGACAGTGATGTGGTGGGGGCGGTGGTGGTGTGGTGGCGACGGTGGTGAAAAGATAGTGGTAGGGGTGGCGGTAGTGGTGTGGTGGCGTAAGTGGTGAAGAGGTTGAAGAAGATGTGTGTGTTGGATTGATGTGTAGAAGTGTGTAATCGGATTTTCATGTACTTTATGCATATAAATTAATGGATTGAATCAAGTAATTAACAAATCAAGCGGAATCATGTCATATATAAATCATTATATACATGAATGGTTATGGATCTTCATGCATCAAAATGAATTAACCACGAACAACTTGTGATTGCAACATAATCATAAAACACGTGGATTTATAAATTACTACATAATTATAGAAACATTAAAACATAAACCAGAGACTTATATCTTGAATCAGATGGAAAGACGGATTGGATCCCAGATCACTAACATATATATCCAATCCTTTCAACAATACCCCAAGAATCAAGAATACCATTTGGATCAAATGGTTCCAAGCGACTAAGTGATGAAGACACCAACTCTTTTGGTAGATCCTTTGATTGCTAGTTACTCTCCACAATATTGTATTATCAAAACACAATATCTAATAATCAATACAAGATCAAGAATTAAGAAAACAATGATACAAGATCAAGAATCAAGAAAACAATGGAATTTTCTTATCTGTTATGGTTCAGCTGATATAATGAAGAAGGGAGGGGAGAGATCAAACAAATTAGGTTAACCTAAAAGGACTCATTTCATTCCGCTTATAAAGGGGTTGAAATGTTATCTCTTCCTAAATTAGCTAAAAGATTCATTCCTATCTTCTAGTTAACTTAGTTAGGGAAAGGACCAACTTTGCAACACAAGGTTATTAGTTCCCACTACTCCTCGTTAAGTCTAAATCCTGTAGTTAGTTTCCCGAACTCTATATTTCGTTAACGCTTATCATGATATACACACAACATATATCCAATTATATATATACAACATCTATAAAATATAGTAGGATCTTAATCCGTGTTTGTGAGTGACCACATAGGCTAATGATACGGTTAATAGTATTAGTTATGTATTATCGTGCACATAATTCCATCAGACTCCCACTTATGTATGGCACAACATCATAATAACTATACCGACAATGATTACCGTTAGCAACAATTCATTGCCCTTAGCTGTATCACTAGTGTGTTCGTTCTCAGAAAGTATCATCAAATGATAGCAATGGTTAATTATCATCAGTTCTGTTTGTTGCTAATACCATGTTAGAAATGAGTAATGGATCTCCCATTTTAAACATTATGTTGCTCGAATATGAATACGAATAAGATTACCAATCATTGATCATCAATCAATTGATGTCTTGGGTTTGGGCAAACACTTATATATTCTATTCTTCGAGGGGCCCAGCGATATTAATCTCCAACAGCTAAAGGTACAAATCTTATATTGACTATATGCCCATTTGCATGCATTCCACACTATGCCCAACGTGCCCTTTATAACATACCTTATTCATGTAGCGTTTGAACATATCAAAGCATAATATGTCTTACATCAAACGCAAACATATATCACAGGTCTAAGGACTTGAAGACAAACCATTTCAAAAGTTACTATTTTCGTCGATCCATATAGTATATCTTGTGTCTTAGTCACTTCAATATTTGTTAACAATAAATACATATGAGTTTGGTTTCAACAAAATATCCATTAGCCATGAATATATATTTTATCAACAATAAAATATAACAAATACCTCATATTAGTCTTGATTCGATCTTATTCCCATAAGTCAACCGACTATAAAGATTTATAATACTTTTCAAAGTATTCACGGATTAAACATGTTAATACATAACTTAGTTATCATAATAATAAAAGAATATACTATATATTTCTTTATCCAATTATGAAACTAATATATAGTGTTCAATTATCTTTGTACTAAAGTTACTTATCAAAATTTTGAATCATTTGAACGCAGTTCAACGTCATGTGCATAAAACATGTCGACATGTATGAGTAAAAGATGAACAATGAACATGAGTAAAAGATGAACAATGAACATTGAACTTAAACGTTGTGCATAAAACATGTCGACATGTATGAGTAAAAACATTCTACGTCAAAGTTAACGTAAACAAGTTATTAGTCATAAATTTTCATTTCGACGTAAAATCAGTAAAAGATGAACAATGAACATTGAACTTAAATGATTTTCAAAGAAACTGTTTTTCTTATACACTTTACATTTTTACACATTGCATTTTAAACATGACAAAACATTTTTACAAAAATAAATATACAAATTATTTTTTATTAAATAAAAATGTTTTAATAAAAAGTAGATTCAAAATTTGAAATTTGCATATAGAAAGAAAAAAATATTTTAACTAGATTTACAAGGCACCACAAAAAGACAAAAAAGAGAGCTCCTGACAATAGACGATTCCCATATTGAGGGACAGTTCCCTTAGTTATTTAAGGCTAGAAGGCAAGGCAAGGTTCAATTCACCTTACACCTCAACGTCACATCAGCTTTCTCTCTCCTCTCACTTTCACTCACCTTTTTGTGGGCAAGGCAACACCATGTTCACCTTAACTCCCATTTTTTTTAATACTTACACAATTAAAAACGTAAACGTAAAAATATAAAAACGTAAACGTTCAAATTTAAAAACACAAAGTACGAAATTAAAACGTTGCATAAACTTCTTGGAATAAAAATAGTACATAGATTTAAAACATTACATAAACATAAAATAAACATTACATAAAATACGATGCGTTACGAAAAAAAACATACGATACGAAATACATAAACATATCCTAATCTGAATGTTCCCCGCATGCAGAATCATACGAAGGAGACCTATACCCAGGAAATTCTTCAATGAACGCCGCCCGTTCTGCTTCATCCTTCTTGAGTTTCGCATCTCACTCTTGTTGAAGCCTTGCTTGCTCTGCTTCAAATTCTCTAAATGCCTGTTCATCTTGCATCATTTGATAATGTTGGCTTACAGTTAATCCATGCTCATCAACCGCTTCTTCTTCATAACCTAGCCCAAATTGAGTCAGCTGAGGTTGATAATGTTCTTGCTCAATAAATCTTGGTGCATCAGATGAAGTTGATGCACCTTGCCCATGTTGATTCATTTGTTGTGATACAGAACCAACAATTTTGTTTTCCTCATAACTCCGACGGATATTGTTGCTGATTTTGGCCTGTATCTGTGAAACACACCCCCACAACGTCTCACTTAATGGCAGCGTCTTTCTTGGCTTCATCGCTCAAAAATTGTTCAATCACAGCTTTTCTTTCCGTAGAAATGTCTTTGCACTCCGCGTATCGTTGTCTTAATCGTTGTTTCAGTGCCTTTGCGAGCTCAAACTGCTTGATAACTTCGACAATAGCCTGTTGTCGAGCCGCATTGTTGATCCCAGTTGAGCACTTGATTGAATCACTTAGCTTGTAAAGGTTTAGCTATGCTAGATAAATCTAACACAACTAGGTATAGAAACTGCCTTGTAGTTTATCAAACACAATGCGGAATCTTGTATTTGATCTTAAGAAGAACTTTATAACGAATGAAACAATGAATAATGAACATCAAACTAAACACTTCAATATTATTAATAATACAAATACTCTTGAGTATTAGGGTTTACAACCTTGAAGTAAATCGTAAAACTATATATTCATCTATGCCCTAGGTCCTCCTTTTATAGACTAAGGAGTCCTAGTCGGCTTGCAATAACTTTCTACACAAGATAAATCTTTATAGAATCTTTTCTATACTTATCTAAACATACTATACATAATAACTGACTCTAATACTCTAGCAACATTAACAATGTATTAGCAATATTAACTATTTGTTCTAGCAGTATTAATCTTGTAGCAGCATTAATCTTCCATAAGCAGCATTAACTTCATAACCAGTAGCAGTAATGACTTGTTGTATATTCTTTGCAGTACCTGAGCAGTCTTAATAATGTCAGCAGTAGCAACTTCAAGAAACCTTTAAAACCCAACAATCCTCCCCTAAACTTGATATTTTCTTTCAAAATCATCAAGTTTCAATCTAAGCTTGAACCTTCACTAGGAGGATGTTTCCAAACACTTACTTTCTCATTTTCTTGTAATCAGCCCCATAAAGTTGTTTCTCCATTTTCTTGAGAAGCTGATATACCATTTCACTCCAATAATCAGTTTAAAGTTTAATAGACCCATTAAGCATCATATCAAGTGTACTCTTTTCCATAGGATAGTCTTTTTCTACTAGCATGTAGATTTGAAGTCCTCTCATCATTACAGTGTGAACTCCACATGATTGAAAAAGTTTCCAAATCAAAACTTTACTTTTGTATTGCTCATGTCAAACTCTATCTTCATGGTAAACTTCAAACATATCTTCAAGTCACCCCAAAGAACTGTATCCAAAATATTTTATGGCCTTGAATCTCCATATTTTTTCTTGATTAATGCCCATAAGGTCTCCAAATCTTCTCTATCAAAATTTCTGAGCACCTGAGGAAATGTTACAAACCTTTGAGACTTTCCACCAACTCTGATTATCTCCCACCAAGGAGTTTTGCCATTATAACCAGTCTTCCAATCAATGATAGGAACTTTAGTCTTCAAAGGAACAACATCAACAAATGTATCATCATTGTTTACAATTGCAATCATTTGTTGTAGATCAGCTGTTTCTTTTACATCACTCTCTTGAAACTGCTCTGTCTGCTCTTGTGTTTGGTCATCACCAGTTTTCTGCTTTTTGCTACTATCAGCTGCTAATTCTTCTCCAGACCTCTTAGAACTCCTCACCAACTCTTCTTCATTCATGGCAATAAAAGTATTTACCCTTTTGAACACCTTGTCAAACTCATCTTTAATCTTTTCATAACTGAGATGCTTTAGTTGACTGAGCTTCCAATTATCCATGTTTCTCAGGTAAGTATTCATGATTCTCCTCTGTTCAGCTTTAGTTGGTGGTTTGTTCCTCTGTGCTTCAGTTCTTTTCTGTGCAAAGAACTTCTTTTTTTGAGCCAAGAATTCCATAAAGAGCTTTGATTTTTCTTCCATAGATAACTCTTCCTGTTCATCTTCCCACATTTTCTGGGCTACCATGTGATCTGCTTCACATTTGGCTTGAATGTCATCCCAGGAATTAATAAGTTCAAGACTTGCTTGTTCTTCTTCTTGAGCTTGCTTTCTTCTTGCCTCTTCTTCTTCAGCAAAAAGATCAGCTTGCACTTGTCTTGCAACTTCTTCATCTTTTCTAAGTTGTTGTTGTTGACTGAGTGATAAAAATTTCTTCTTAGGTTCTTCAATCAACAAACCTTTGCCTTTTTCTGATGGTGAAATAGTTGTTGATGGTGTTGTTGATACTGATACTGGCTCTTTAATTACAACTCCTTTTGCCTTAGGTCTTGTACTCTTTAACTTTGTTAATACTTGAGCTATAGTCATATCTTCATCACCTTGAGTAGCAGCAATACTAACTTCAGTCTCAGCAGTACTAACCTTTTCACTAGCAATATTAACTTCAACACTAGCAATATTAACTTCATCATTAGCTATCTTAAGTGTAGCAGCATCAAGTAACACTTTAGCTACTTCAACCATCTTTTCAATACCCTCATCAGCAGTAGTAACAACATCATCCATAACTGCTGCATTACCCTGTTGATCTGCAACAACAAACTCATTCACATCATCATCCATCCAAGTTTCATCATCTACCCCAGTTTCCTCCCCTGAAGCTTTGTTTGTATTTCCTCCCTGTTTGGAAACATCCTTCTCCAAACTCTGTGCTTCATCAGAAGATTCAACCCTGGAAGTAGTTCCAACCTTGTATAACCTTTTAGTTTTGTGTGTTCTTGACCTCTGTTGACCTTCAAGATACCTAACCCTTCTCTTCAACCTTGTGATTTCAGTACCTTGAGAAATTTGAAGCTGCTTGAGATCAAGAACATCCCTTGAAAGTTTTGCACAAGTTGCCGTCAATTCATGAATAAGTTTAATACTACCCTCAGCACTTCGGAGTGTGTTACCTCTCCCGAGTGGTGCATCATTGGATGAGTTAGGCATAGCATCAGACCTACCCTGAGCATCTACACACCCCCATAATATCCGGTTGGCTGGGACCTTCACCTGAAGCAGTTCCAGAGGAACTGGATTCATTAAAAGGTTCCTTAGATTGGGTCTCACTTATGTTATCACTATCCTTCTCTGCTTCTAAGCTAGTAGCAGTAGTGACAACCCTTTCTAATCTGTGACCCCTCTCCTTATGCACAACCTCATCTGCAGCCATACTAGCACTAACCTGAGGTAGTTGAGTGCCCTTTTGAGTGATCCTATGGGTATGGGTCTTTTGTGTTGGTGATGGGGATGGAAAAAGAGTGGGTGTGGGATAAACATCAGTTGGGATTGCTGAGCTTTCACCCTGAGTTTGACCTAGTTCCAACATTGTTTGAAACAATGGTGTAACTCTGCCTGAAAAATCCTTGCCCTCTCTCTTCATATTAGCAAAAAAACTTTTTAGTATGAAAGAGAGCAGTATAAACCTCTTTATGAACCCTTTTATTTACAAATTGTTTGTTCATAAGAAGTTGTAAAAACCTTGGATATAAGTAATATTTATTTGATGAACTATCCAAGCCCTTAACCACACTATTAAAAATCAATTTTGAAAAATTAAATTTTTGATTTTGAGCCAAGCAGATAATAGCAGAAGCCATATTACTACTAAACTCATTCCAACCAGTAGTCTTTGGACTAAGACACTGTAAGATAGTGTGTATTAAGAATTTCCATTGTGGAGAGAAAGCAACTTTTGAAAATTTTAAAGAAGTACTATGCGTTTCATTCCCCATCAATGCAAGTTTTTCAAAAATTGTAGAGTTTGGAAGATTTTTAATACCTTCACCATCTGCTAGATGAAGAACATCTCTAACAGAAGCTTCAGTAATAATAATCTTCTGCCCATCCACAAGGGCATGTATCTGTACTTCCTCATCAATAGTTTTGACCTTTGCAGTAGCCCAAAACTGTTTGATGTTGGAAACATATATAGTAGGATTAACTGTTAATGCGTACCTAATATGAGTAGCATTAAGAAAATCAATGATTTCAGTAAAACCTTCACTTTCTTTGGGCTTTTGCAAGAACGCAATCATGTTATGTTGATCGGCAAATGTCAGAGTCGACATTGTGAATTTTGAAAAAAATTTGGTAGGATTTGGCTGGGATTTACAATTAATGGATAAAAAGAGTTAGGGTTTATGTTTGAAAGAGTTTTGATCGGATAAAGACACTTTTGGGAACGAGCGGAGGATATAAACCCTTAATCGTTCACATTTATAAAACAGTACCATGTTCTTTCAAACATAGCAGCAGAAACCTAGCAGCACTAAATTAGGCCTAGCCGCACTAACTTATGCCTAGCAGCATAAAGTCAGTTTCCACTCCAAACAGCTTTTTAATCAGCACTCCAGCACTTTTCTCAGCTTATCCTGCAAAAGATTAGTCCCAAAAACACAAAACCACAAACATAACACAATTTACAATAATCACATCATCAATTATACTTAGCAATACTAAGTATAACTGGCAACATTAACATAGCAATACTAAGTAAAATAGCAATACTAAGTATAACTTAGCGACATTAACATAGCAGTTGTAAGAAAACTAGCAATACTAATCATACTTAGCAGCAGAAACAATTTATTGTCCTAATAACAATACTAATCCTTATAAAACTTTACAAAGACACAGAGAGATAAGAATTTTTCAAATATTTATCATTCCAATACTAACAACCAAAAATTGAAATCTACCCACATCAAAAGCTTTTAAGAGCAAATCTGCAACATTATTATCAGTATGGATTTTAACAATTTGAATTAACTTCTTTTCATAACAATCTCTTATAAAATGATGTCTTATCTCAATATGTTTTGTTTTTGAGTGATAAACAGGATTTATAATAATGCACATAGTATTGTTATTATCAATATATATTTTAGTATGCATAAAATTGTACCCATAATCCAGCAACTGATTCTGAATCCAGAGCACTTGTCCACAGCAACTTGAAGCAGCAACATACTCAGCTTCAGTTGTGGAATTTGCAACCACAGTTTGTTTCTTGCACTGCCATGAAATCAACCTGCTCCCCAAAAACTGACAACCTCCTGTTGTTGATTTTCTATCCAAGCTAGCTCCAGCATAGTCACTATCAAAGTATGCAATCAAGTCAAAAGGTGAATCTTTTGGATACCAAAGGCCTAATTTAGGTTGACCTTTCAAATATCTAAAAATCCTTTTCACAGCATTAAGATGTGAAACTTTTGGTGTGACTTGATATCTTGCACAGGCACAGACAACAAACATTATGTCAGGTCTTGAAGCTGTAAGATACATCAATGATCCAATCATTGATCTATACAAATGAACATCAACTTCTTCACCATCTTCATCTTTGAGCAAGGGCTTGGATGTTTCCATAGTTGTCTTTGCAGGCTTCACATCAGTAAATCCAAACTTCTTCAAAATTTCAGCCACATATTTATCTTGACTGATAAATATGCCATCTTCTTTCTGTCTAACTTGTAGTCCTAAAAAGAATGTAAGTTCACCCATTGAACTTATTTGAAATCTTTCATGCATAAGTTTCTCAAATTCAACACATAAAGCCTTGTGTGTTGATCCAAAGATGATATCCTCAACATAAACTTGAACCAACAAGATATCATATTTGTGCCTTTTGATAAACAAAGTTTTATCAATCTTCCCTCTACAAAAACCATTGTTCAACAGGTATGCTGACAATGTATCATACCAAGCTCTGGGAGCTTGATGTAAGCCATAAAGTGCCTTTTCCACCTTGTAAACCTTGTCAGGAAAATTAGGATCTTCAAAACCAGGTGTTTGTGAGACATAAACTTCTTCTTCAATAGTCCCATACAGAAAAGCACTTTTAACATCCATTTGATACACTACAAAGTCTTTGTATGAAGCATAAGCCAAGAATAATCTGATAGCCTCAATTCTTACAACAGGAGCAAATACTTCATCATAATCAATACCTTCTTCTTATGTATATCCTTGAGCTACTAACCTTGCCTTGTTTCTAATCACAATGCCTCTTTCATCCTTTTTGCATCTAAAAACCCACTTAGTACCAATTGCCCTCTTCCCATTAGGCAAATCTACCAGAGTCCAAACTTCTTGAAGCTTGAATTGTAGAAGTTCTTCTTGCATAGCTTCCACCCAGCTTGGATCTTGTAATGCTTTGTAAGCATTCTTGGGTTCTATTTGTGATAGAAAACATGCAAACAAACAATTTTGAAGGTCTTTGTGACTGTTTCTTTGATGAAGGGATCTTGCAAAGAAACCTTGTTCCTTCAAATCTTTAACCATTTTCCTTGTTTGAACAGCAGACTTTGGCTCTCCAATGATCTGTTCCTTAGGATGATTCTTGTGAACTCTTGTAGTTGGAATAGGACTGACAAGTAATTCTACATTCAAATTGGATGAGTCAGCCTCTGCACCAAGTACATCTTCATCAGTATCAGGATAAATGTCTTCCAGTACAGGCATGTCTGGATCATATGGGTAGACATCAGCATCAAAAGATATGCCTTGCTTGCCTCAACATTAACACTTGGCTCAACAGTATTAATTGTGTTAGAACTACCAGTGTTAATATCATCTGATACATCATCCTTTGCTTGATCATCAGACTTCTTTTCTACATGCAACTCTTGATCACTATTGAAAGATTTTGCTCCATCTTCTTTATCATCATTAGGAGCTGCATCTAAGTCATCTGCTTGTGAACTCTTTGACTTTTGGGTTGAGAAGGGTGGATCAGCAGTCCAAATAGGTAGCAAAATATAACCTTTGTCATGTTCTGGCTCCTTTCCAGCTTGACCTGCATCATTACTTGCTTTTGTACCTGCACACTTGTTAGACTCTGTTCTTGCAACAACTGGCTCATAATTCATAGTCTTGGTTAGAGAATCAATATCAAACAGCCAGCTTGGTCTACTCCCTGCAACATTAGGTGTACTCTCACTAAACCTAACATGCAAGTTCTCTTCCACTTTCCTGGTCCTACTATTGAATACTCTAAAAGCTTTGCTATTTAATGAGTATCCAACAAAGAATCCTTCATCAGCCTTTCCATCAAACTTGCCTAAGTGATCTATGGTATTCAAGATAGTAATAGGACACCCAAATGGTCTTAAGAAATCAAGCAATGGTTTTCTACCATGTAAAAGTTCATAAGGGGTCTTGTTATGAGGCTTAACTACCTTACTCCTATTCTGTACATAACAAGCAGTATTAACTGCTTCAGCCCAAAAAGTAGTAGGTAATTTAGAATCAGCTAACATTGTTCTAGCAGCCTCAATAAGTGTCCTATTCTTCCTCTCAGCAACTCCATTTTGTTGAGGGGTTCTAGCTATACTATACTGTCTCTCAATACCTTTCATCTCACAAAACTGGTTCATTTCCCTATTCTTGAACTCAGTTTCATTGTCACATCTTATCACTTTAACCTTATGATTAACTAGGTTTTCTACCTTGGTTATGAAAGTCTTAAGAATGCTACAGGTTTCATCCTTAGTTGCTAAAAAGAACACCCAAGTAAACATACTATAATCATCTATGACAACTAGGCAATACATCTTTTTCATTAAACTCTTTACAAATGTTGGTCCAAATAAATCCATGTGCAACATATGTAATGGCTGACTAATAGAGTTCACTACTTTGGCCTTACAAGAAGCTCTATGTTATTTTCCCTTCTGACAAGCAACACAGATTTCAGAATTTTCAAAAACTTTTGAAGATAAACCTCTTACAAGATTTCCCTTAACCAATTTATTCATTGTTTTGAAATTCAAATGACCAAGTCTTCTATGCCAAAGTTTAGATTCATCTGATGAGGCCTTTGCAAAGAGACAAGTCAATCCTCTTTTGGGAACCATATTCTTTAAATCAACACTGTATATGTTGTCTGTTCTAGGAACTTTAAGTAGAACATGACTTTCATCAGTCAACTTAAAGTCAGGAGATAAGACAATACATTCAGTGTCAGTAAAAAGAACACTATTCTTTTTGTCACACATTTGTGAGACACTGAAGAGATTAAACTTAAGCTCTTTGACAAAGTACACATTATCAAAATCTAATTTTACAGTTTTTATTGTACCTTTACCAGTGATTTTCCCTCCTTTGGGATTACTCCCAAAAGCAACATACCCTCAATCAATAGCTTCAAAATCTTCAAGATAGGACATGTTTCCAGTCATGTGCCTTGAGCATCCATTGTCAAATACTCCTTTATCTTCCAATTCCACCTGTGGATTGCCCTGCACATAAAGTAAGAAAATCAGTTCATTTTGGGGACCCAAGCCAATACTGACTTGGATCTGCCTTGTGCATCTACATAATCATATCTCTTTAAAACTATAGATGCACTGCTGTTTCTGGAAACATGATCTAAAACTTTAACTTTTGGTTTCCAAACCCAACAAGCTGAGGACTTCACAGCATAGAAATGATTTCCCAAAACAGTATCAGTTATTGCTTTTGGCTTAGTAGTAGAAACTACTGTTTTTGCCTTAGCAGCACTAATAGTTGTTGGCTTTTGAATGGGCTGTTTTACAGTGGAATGTGCTTTGTTTGAAAACTTCGACAATTTATTTGCCCCATTCACTGTCCTTTTGGTGTTAGTAGTACTAACTGATCTAGCAGTATTAGTTACTACTGCTTGTTTAGAAACATTTTGTTTAGTGATGCGTGGTTTTGCGACCTTACAACAGGTTTTACCTCTCGAGGGATCTCGAGAAGCTTGCAATCCCCACCAGGCAGTGTACCTGACCGATGTAGTATAGTGAAGTGGCAAGTACCGGGGGATTGGTCGTTCAACTCAAAGAATAGTGTTCGTTAGGATTGAAATTTATCTACTAGGTCTAGAGGTGAGGGATGATTCTTTTTGTATTTTTTATATTTTATGGAAAGCAAGTAAAAATCTCGGGTTTTGGAAGGAGAGGCGGAATTACTTGCTAATCAACTAACCAAAAACTACTACTTAAACTAATGTGAAGGAAAGTAAACTAGGGTTCTACAAGGGAAGTGAAGCATGTCTACCTATGATATATTACTCCTTGCTAGCTATCCAATTCTACCTATTGAATTGTCACACCTTGTTTTAATTGACGGGTTGTATTCCTCAATACCATTCGTGGGGGTGTGTACGAACTTCCCCAACTCTATAAGCTCCTACTTCACACCTATGTCGAGCCGGCTAAGAAGCTCCTAACATGGGATCACTAAAATTCGATCATGCATTAAATACAACCATATAACCTTAGTACACCTTGGTTCATGTTTCTTAAGACGTTCAAGCAAGTTACCGTATAGGAGGTTAGCCAGTTTTCTTAAGCCTAACATCGATATCACCCAATCAAACAAGAGACAATAGGAAACAAGAATTATAAGCTAAACCAATTAGATCTATTGAAGTTGTCACGCCCTAATTGATGGAGATGGACACACACATCAACAAGAAATCAATAAGATCTAATTAGTTATACACAAGTTTCACACAATCATAGGTAAACACTAGGTGATTTAGTAAAACATAATTAATGAAGAACAAGCAACAATAATAATGGAAGACATAATTAAGATAGAATCAACACACCATTACAAGATGTTTATGGAGTGATTAAGACCTTCTAAGTTGCTGGAAAAACACCTACCTAAACCCTAGAATCGGACTTAGGGTTTAGGGCTTACAAAAAGTGAAGTTATGATGTTGTATTTATAGGCAATATTTCTGTCGGCAAGGCTTGACGGCCTTCTTGACGCCGTCTCCCTTTAAACTCCAAAAATACGTTCTGGCCTATCAAGGCTTGACGCTGTCAGGCTTGGTCTTGACGCTGTCAGGCTTGGGCTTGACGCTGTCAAAGGTACTATTCCAGCAGATTTTGAGACTTTGTCGTTTTCTTCACTTTTATGCTCCAAAAACGTCCAAAATGCTTCCTTTTCCAAATTTCATCTCCAAAGTACCTAAAATGACAAAAGGAACGATTTAGGGCAATATTTGATCAAATAAATACGATTTAGGGCTTAAATGACCCCCTAAAAGCGGTACACTTTTCGCTTCATCAAATACCCTTACACTTGAGATTTGCTTGTCCTCAAGCAAATGCGCTTTTATTCTAATCAAAATACAAGTTAGGGGTCATTTAACGCTAATATAAAAGTAATTACAACAAATAGTCGTTCCACTTTAATCATAATAAGCACGGAGATTACAGACTAGCACCTCACAAGTAGTGTTTAGATACTCACATCTCTCAGGTGTCATAAAAGTATATCTCATAAATGAAAATGAATAATATCTCTCACTACCTGTCATAGAAAATAGATTACCATAGGCTTGGGAAAGGATCAAAAACCTCCTCCACTAGACGTAAGCACCTAAGATAAACTATCAAAGAGGGCTTTTAAACGGGTTATAACGTTAGGTGTAGGGATATGATAAACACGGTTTTGTTGGATAAGGGATATTTTACTGGTGGCGAGTTAAAGATCTTAGTTGATTACGAGTACAATATGGCGTTGCTAAGCCAAGACTAGACTCGACTTAAGCTAAAAATAAAATAACAAAAACATAAAATAAACATAAAATGAAACGGGATGGTAGTCCGTATGTTTTTTCTACTTTTCTTTTTCTCATTTTTTTGTATTTTTCTTGATTTTTTCGATTTTTTTTTTCCTTTTTTTCATACACTCTTGCCCTACCATCCAAAATAATACATCATAGGGGCGTCGCATTCCCCTTACACTTGAACTTTTACATAACTTCACAAATAACTATTCTAATGACTCGAATTAAGATAATCGAAACACTTGGAGTACTTTTAAAATATTTAGCACATATGGGGGTAATAATGTTGTTCTTCCCCATTACTCCATTACACTAGTACTTTACCCATGAGTCCCAATCATCCCAAAACAATATGTACAAGGATATGAATCGACTTAGCAACCATGTAATCAATTAGATAATTAACTTAGGGTTTAAACAAATGTTGTCACAATAATGCACTAAAAATGAGTGCATACAAGGTAGGCTAAGGCGATTTGGGTGTACATTTAAGTGGGGTGTAACAAATTCTTACTTTAAGTAAAATGCTTAAAGTTAGAAACGAAAAGATAGGCTCTGAGGGATGTACTAGGGGTATCGTGTACTAAAAATGAGTACAACGCAAAGGGCGAGGGAGAATTACTTGACCAATTTAGCCAATGTAATTATAACAAAAACACAGGTGTAAAACAATGGGTTAATCCTAATGCCTCTTATCATGTAGTAAATCTAACTACACGAATGTAGTCTCACTTGTGGCCTCGGAATGGTCCTAACGCAAGTTCTAGAATCTAAGTGCTACCGGTACACACATCATAGCATAAATGCTTTTCCTACCAATTCTAGGGGCGAACCTCACATATTTGGGGGTGGAAAATTTTTTAGTGGTACGGTTTTGTGCTAGTCATATAACTTCCTATCCATGAGACGCTCATTAAGACCAAAGTTTCACTCCTAAATGTTGTAAAATTTTTTAAATTTGGCACTAAAATTGCCCTAACAAGTATTTATCTCAGTTTTATTACACATCTACCATCAAACAAACAAAAATCAAGTGCAATTGCATTCTCTAAAGTATCGTACTTTACCCCCCCCTTACATTTAAGATGAACATTGTCCCCAATGTTCAAATAACAAGATGTAAAAGTAAATAAGGTAAAAGAATGAAATCAAATACTCCCCTGATTCGCACGGTGGATAAAGAGGTAATATGGTTAGATCTTCTTCCAAGGAAATGTTGAAGCTTCAAGACTAAAGCATCGCCAAAAGCTTGATTCCACATACATCTCCTTGTCCAAAATAACCTGTTAAATCTGAGAAAACAAACACGAAAACCTGCATAACATCGGCGGGATAAATCTATATAAGGATATAATGCTTGTGGAATGATTATTTTGCAGATTCCTGGAGTTTATAAGTTAGAGATTTAATGAAAACTTTTTATGATTCCGGTAGAAAAACAAAACTTTCAAAAATTTCAGAAAATTAAAACCTGACGCCGTCATGTTGTAAGGCCTGACGCCGTCAGAAATGATCTGACAGAATTCTCATGTTAAGTTTCCGGAAAATTTCTGGAAAAACCTATACCTTACTTCCTGGAATTCCTGCAAAACATCATTATGACTCGATACAAGCATTTGACTCAAACAATTACTAATATGTATGTTAATTTATTATGGGATAATTACCAAAATAGCCCAAAACCCAAATGGGATATTTCTACCCCGGTTGCCCTGGGCAATGCCCCCAGTTGCCCAAAAAAGGGCGATTGTTGCCCAAAAAATACACTGGAAATCCTTCGGTTGCCCCAAAAAATGCCGGTTGCCCTGGGCAACACAATTATTTTCGGATTTCGGGTTAGATAGGGAACCGCCCATTTGTGTTTGGGCTATTTTAGTAATTATCCCATTTATTATTGTTACGATTCATGTTCCTTTGTTCTAATAAACCGATTTGGATTTCCCTTACACTTATCTTTTGCAAAATACCTTTATATGTAGTTAAGACGAAGCTAAAAACAAGATAAAGCATTTTCACAATTTAGTTTCGAACATGAATCAATAATAATAAAAATTAAACATACATACGGAAGCAAATAAAATCAAACAAACAAATAAATAAACACACAAAGCAAATAAAGCTTGGGTTGCCTCCCAAGAAGCGCTTTTCTTTATTAACGAGTCTTGTAGCTAGACTCAAAGTCCTTCTACCCTATGTAAGTGAGTTCGTCATCGAGGACGTCTTTAGGGTTAAGCTTGGATTGAAGTTTCCTATTGGTCCGCTTAGTACAATATATCTTTTCAAACTTCTCTCCATCCGGGTCATACAATGTCATCTTAATATGCCATGACCCATCTCCATCTTTGGGTGGTTTGTCCCAATCCCACTTATGATCATCGTCCTCACAAGTCCACTTATTCATCCCTAGGTTAATTCGCAAAACTCCTAGGAAATCAATCATCTTCCTAAAAACTAGAGGGTCTTCAAATGGATCCAATTCGGTGTCCCTAGCCAAGAGTTGTTCTACCGCATGTGTTCGGTTCACAAAGTCCTCTTCTAGGTAAAATGGGCGTTGGGGTCCTATGAAGTCTCTATCGATCCAAGGTCCATATCTAGATGGTCTCCTATTTAATTCTAACCAATGGGGTGTTGGTTCATCACTAGTATCATAGGCATGTTTCTTCACATCATAGACTGACCAAGTATCACCTTCTCCTACCGCTATCTTAGATTCCTTACAATCAATCATAGCACTAGCGGTCGCCAAAAATCCTCTACCTATCAACAAGGGGCATGTAGGGTCGCTAACCATATCAAGGACGTGGAAATCGGCTAAAATGGTTAGTTTTCCTATGTGTACTAACACGTCCTTGACTACTCCAACCGGGTAAGCAACACTTCCATCCGCTAAGCCTATTATCACCTCGGTTTCTTCAAGTTTTCCTAGTTTTAGAGAGGTGTAGAGAGGTAACGGAAGTAGGTTAAGGCTTGATCCAAGATCGGCTAATGTGTCATAAGCCTCCGAATTACCGATCTTGCAAGGTAGAACAAATAAGCCCGGATCATCTAACTTCTTAGGTAGCTTGTTTTGAACAAAGGCGGTCCCTTTTTCGCCTAACTTGAGCTTCTTCTCATCCAACACATCAATAACCGGACTTTCAAGGTGGAGCTCCTTGAATTCTTCGTCAAGGTTTTGAGTGGGAGGTGTTTCAACTATGTTGTTGACCAATTTGGATATCATAACTTCTTGGTCATTTTGAACGACTTGGGTTTGTTTGAAACACGAGCTCATGGAATTGACCGAATAATATTGTGGACAAGAACTAGGAGACGAAACCGACGAGATGGCGTTGACGTTTAGTTTCGGGTTCTTGACTGTGTTGTTAGGGAGTGCTCCCATTTCTCGGTCATTGAGGGCTTTCAACAAAGTGTCAATCTTATTGGTCATCTCGCTTTGTTTTTGTTTGAAATCGGCTTCAAACTTGGCCAAACGAGCTTCTTGAGATGCCATAAATTGGGACATCAATCCTTCAAAGTTATTGATACTACCATAATTGTTGGAAGGATTGTTATTGAAAGTACAGTTCGAGGGTGAACCGCTTGATTGGAAACGATTAGGTGGGTTGGAAGAATTGGTTTGTTGTGCGTTTTGGTTTTGTTTCCACTTAAGGTTTGGGTGATTTTTCCATGAGGGGTTGTATGAATCACCGTAGGGGTTTGGCTCGGGTTTAAAAGTGTACCACTTGTCTCCCGCTCCGTCGGTACGCGAGGATGCGTAGTCCGCAAAAGCTTGTTCGGGGAGTTCCACGCAATCACGAGTGTCGTGGGGACCACTACATAATTCACATGAAGAAGTGATTTTGTTCACTTGGCTTAAAGGTTTAGGAGCCTCATAGGATTTCATAAGAAACTTGACTTGGTCTTCAAGTTCTATGATCCTACGGTCGGAAGTGCTTGAATTGTTCGAAGGCAAAGATATTGCCTTGACCGTTTTATTCAAATCACGGGGATCACTCCAACTTTCGTTGTCATAAAGAGCAAGATCATCCAGGAGAGCCCATGATTGTTCCGCACTTAGATCACGTAGCTTACCACCGGCCGATTGGTCAATGGTTTGCCTCGTGGAGAGATTGATATGGTCATAGAAGATTTGGACTTGGAGCCAAAGTTCTATGCCATGGTGAGGGACTTTTTGGAGTAAGTCCTTGAATCGAGTCCATGCCTCGTAGAGGGTTTCGCCTTGACGTTGTTGGAACATCAAGATATCATTCCTTAGCTTGGTAGTTCTTCCTGGTGGGAAAAACTGAGCAAGGAAACGAGTGGTGAGATCATCCCAAGAGGTAATGGATCCTGCGGATAGACGCTCTAGCCATTGACTAGCTTGGTCCCGCAGAGAGAATTGAAAGAGACGCAGTCGGGTCGTCTCTCGAGTGGCAACATCAAGGTCTATGGAATCAACGATTTTAAGAAAGTCCTTGAGATGTTGATTAGGATCTTCGGAACGAAGTCCATGGAATGCGCATCCGCTTTGCACCAACCGGATGGTGTCGGATCGCAAGGGAGTGACATTGGCCCCTTGAGTGAGCTCAATGGTGTTTCGATAGCCATGGTGGCTAGGACGGGAGTAGTCTCCTAAGGTACGGGCTCTAGGAGGTGGGTGTTGTTGTGATGGTCGGTTGTTGGGATCAAAGATATTACCACCTTCCATGATGTCGGATGGTAATGGTTACGAACAAAGAAACGAAGAAAAAAGATAGACTAAAGAAAAACCTAGAAAAATAAAATAAAAATCTCACTAGAAAGGAATCTAGTGAGTAGACCTAATAAAATAAAAATTCAACCTAAACAATAACTATTCCCCGGCAGCGGCGCCAAAAACTTGATGCGTGGTTTTGCGACCTTACAACAGGTTTTACCTCTCGAGGGATCTCGAGAAGCTTGCAATCCCCACCAGACAGTGTACCTGACCGATGTAGTATAGTGAAGTGGCAAGTACCGGGGGATTGATCGTTCAACTCAAAGAATAGTGTTCGTTAGGATTGAAATTTATCTACTAGGTCTAGAGGTGAGGGATGATTCTTTTTGTATTTTTTATATTTTATGGAAAGCAAGTAAAAATCTCGGGTTTTGGAAGGAGAGGCGGAATTAGTTGCTAATCAACTAACCCAAAAACTACTACTTAAACTAATGTGAAGGAAAGTAAACTAGGGTTCTACAAGGGAAGTGAAGCATGTCTACCTATGATATATTACTCCTTGCTAGCTATTCAATTCTACCTATTGAATTGTCACACCTTGTTTTAATTGACGGGTTGTATTCCTTAATACCATTCGTGGGGGTGTGTACGAACTTCCCCAACTCTATAAGCTCCTACTTCACACCTATGTCGAGCCGGCTAAGAAGCTCCTAACATGGGATCACTAGAATTCGCTCATGCATTAAATACAACCATATAACCTTAGTACACCTTGGTTCATGTTTCTTAAGACGTTCAAGCAAGTTACCGTATAGGAGGTTAGCCAGTTTTCTTAAGCCTAACATCGATATCACCCAATCAAACAAGAGACAATAGGAAACAAGAATTATAAGCTAAACCAATTAGATCTATTGAAGTTGTCACGCCCTAATTAATGGAGATGGACACACACATCAACAAGAAATCAATAAGATCTAATTAGTTATACACAAGTTTCACACAATCATAGGTAAACACTAGGTGATTTAGTAAAACATAATCAATGAAGAACAAGCAACAATAATAATGGAAGACATAATTAAGATAGAATCAACACACCATTACAAGATGTTTATGGAGTGATTAAGACCTTCTAAGTTGCTGGAAAAACACCTACCTAAACCCTAGAATCGGACTTAGGGTTTAGGGCTTACAAAAAGTGAAGTTATGATGTTGTATTTATAGGCAATATTTCTGTCGGCAAGGCTTGACGGCCTTCTTGACGCCGTCTCCCTTTAAACTCCAAAAATACGTTCTGGCCTATTAAGGCTTGACGCTGTCAGGCTTGGTCTTGACACTGTCAGGCTTGGTCTTGACGCTGTCAGGCTTGGGCTTGACGCTGTCAAAGGTACTATTCCAGCAGATTTTGAGACTTTGTCGTTTTCTTCACTTTTATGCTCCAAAAACGTCCAAAATGCTTCCTTTTCCAATTTTATTCTCCAAAGTACCTAAAATGACAAAAGGAACGATTTAGGGCAATATTTGATCAAATAAATACGATTTAGGGCTTAAATGACCCCCTAAAAGCGGTACACTTTTCGCTTCATCATTTAGCAGTTGTAACTGATACTACACCAGATCTTATTTGTACTGCTTTTGGAACCATGTTTCTTTTAGCATGTGGGTGAGTATTCTTAGAAAAACTTTTATGATTCACCCTCTTAGCATAGTTCCACACTGGTTTTTGATAGTAAAAACAATTATCTTGTGAGTGTTCAAAACTACCATAATGATAACAAGCCTTATTGATCATCTCAAAGTCACTTCCTAACCTTTGAGATATCATTCCATTCCAACTTCTCTGGTTACCTCTAGGCCTGTTTGTGATCTGCCTAGGTTGCTCAGTGTACTTAACAAATTTCTTAGACACTTTGGTACCAAAACTAGGTTTGACAAATTTAATCTGCTCAACACTAGGTTTTTCTGTTACACTTGCAACCTTAAGTTTATCCTTTTCTTGTTCCTCATCATCATCAGACACCCAATCCTCAATAATAGGTGCATCAGAATACTTTCTTTCAGTCTTAGGTTTTTCCTTATTAGATTCACTACTTTCTCCTAAAGACTTAATATTTGACTCACTTAAACAAGACAATTCTGGAATAGGAGGCACATACTTTCCTGTTATTGAGGGAGGAACTTCATTATAACATATGCCACTACCTCTCCTCATTAACTGACACTCAATTATCTTATTAACACTCTCAGATGCAAACTCAAGCTTATTAACCTTAACCTGATGTTTTTCTAATTCCTTATAAGCTGCATCTTTTTCTTTTTCAGCCTTGTCTAATCTTTTAGAAAGTCCATTAACTTCATGTTCTTTTACAAAAAGCTTACCCTCAAGAACATTTACTTTTTCTACATATTCTAACTCATTTTGTTTGAAAAAGTCAAGTCTTTCCTCAACAGATTTTAGACCTACCTTATAGCCTAAATTGTCTAATTTTAACATTTTTACCTCTTCCATTAGCTTTTCATTCCTAGCCTTAAGTTCTTCAATAGTATCTAAACAAGACTTATATGAACAACTAGAACTGTTAGATACCTCAGAATCAGAACTTGATGAAGAAGAGTAGGCCATAAGAGCAAAGTTAGGTCCTTCAGCTGCTTGATCACTCTAGTCATATCCTCCAAGACCATCACATTGAGACACCAAAGCTGTAGAGGTTGTTATTTCCACAGCTTTCCTAGAGCTTTCTCCAGTCTTGTAATCTTGGCTTCTTGGAGTTCTGCAGTCTCTTGCAAAGTGACCCTTCATATGACAGTTGTAGCATTCAATCTTGGATTTATCAAAACCCAAGTTATCCTTCCCAATAATCTTGAGATTTCTTCCAATCCTGTTCAAAAATCTTCTTGCCCTCACAGTCAACATTGCCATCTGCCACTTCAAGTCCATCTCTTCAAGATCATCTTGATGGATCTGCTCCAAATCTTCATGCATAATTTGAGAACTAGTAGATTGACCAGCCAAGAAAGCATAGATAACAGCATCACTTAAGTTATCAAGGGTTGTAGACCCAACAGCATTAACTTGTTTGCCAGCAATGCTAACGCCATGAGCAATATTAACTACTTCATTAGGACTGCTAGAGCTGTTGTTGGAGGAGGACACAAAAGCTAAATTTTGTGTGCTTGTTGATGAGCTAGATGACCCTTTAACTTCAGGTTCATAAACTTTAAGATTGTTGTACAGATCATCTAAACTCATAGTATCAAGATCATCCTTGTTTCTCCATACCACATTGTGTGTGTTCCACTCTGGTGATAAGCTTCTCAAGAACTTTTGATTAACATCTTCTTGAGAAATTGAGACTTCTACAAGTGCCAATTGACTGATGAGTTTCTAAAGCCTGTCAAAAGTTTGATCAAGATTTTCAGCACTTGAAGCAGTAAAATTTTCATATTGTTGCTTCAAGAGATTCTTCCTTGTCTTCTTGGTGGCTGATAACGCTCAAATTGTACATGTTTTTAGGAGCGTTATCATGGATTTTATGCATATATATTGATCACTTTTATGAATTTATGGTACTTAATGAAGTATAATTGCTCACGACAAAGAAAACCAATAAAAAGACGAAGAAACGATCAATAAACGAAGATTTATGCATATACGAAGAATTCCCGACAAAAGCGAGTCTCGTGGAATATATTCGAGAAGATAAAGTCATGAAGTTGTCACTCCAAAGACTCAAGAATAAAGCACAAGAGGGAAAACGAGAAAAGAAATGAAGAAAAGAAGCTAAAACGAAGAAATAATGGAAGACTCGTTGTTCCCGACACACCTCCACCATTTTGACCATAACTTGAGCATACGAACTCGGATTTAGTTGATTCAAGCGGCCACAGAAAGCTAAGAGAAAGATCTAAAATTTTCAAGTGGCCAAAATTCTCCAACCGATCAGATGGAGCCCACATCCGATCGGATGGATGCCTCATTATTTCTTTCATCACTAAGACTCCATTCATGTATAAAACAATTCTAGATCATTCCCAAGCAGATTCTAGTCCATTCTAAGCTACTAGGTCACCAAGTTGAGCATTGATGACCCCTAGACCTTAAGAGGAGTATAAATAGGACTCATATGCTATTGTTTTCATCATCCCAACTTGAGAGAACACCTCTCCTACCACCAATACTCCCTCTCAATACCAAAATTCGTCCATAGAATCTCAGGAAACTTTGGAGGTCCAAGAAATCATCAATTGGAGGTCAAAACATCAAGAAATCGTCACCAAACTTTGAGGCATCAATACTTCATCATTTGTAATCTTATTTACATCATTGTAAGACCTTTTAATTATGTTTTCTAATGCTAAAGTTTATGAGTTTATGTCTTTGATTGACATGAGTGGTTAGTTTTATTTATACTTGTTTGGAATCATGTGAATATTGATATGGAGTGTTTGGAATTTTGCAATATAGATATATGGTTTTGCTTATGAGTTTGTTTGAATTGTAACATGTCTAAATAACTTGTTGATGAATCATAACTGGATTTAGTGGTCGAAAGAGCTTCTTGTCATGATTTGTTCCAAATGTTAATGCGCATATATGTTTGGTATTTCATAATTGACAACTATGAATAAAAATGTTAAATGGATTTGTATATGCCGAAAGGGTTCTTATGAACAAATTGGTAAAACTAATATTTCTAACAAATGGTTTATAATGAATCGGTTTATAATAACATTCAAAGGCCGAAAGGGTGTGTTAGTCTAAACCGTGATATATTCAATTTCATGATATTACCCATTGAATTGGAATTGTATGACTTTGTTTGCTATTGCTTGATATCTACCCGATACTCCATACACTCCATTGAAATAGATACTAGTTCCAAACAAGTTTTGTTTTTAATCTTATTGAATTCACATAATCATCATTTTCGTGTTACTTGTTGCTTATATGGTATTTTGGGACGTGACAACCAATTACCACCCTTTTTATTGCTTATTGTTACATAGTTTCTTCACAATTGAAAACACCCAAATCCTAGTGAACGACCTCGGCTTACCAACCAAAACTAGCTACATACGAAAGGGTCATACTTGCCCGTGTGTTCTTAGCTTTATCCGGTAATTCGTGTTATAAATTTAAAACTAGTAGTCGCGAGACACATCAAGTTTTTGGCGCCGTTGCCGGGGATTTGTTTGTGTTTTTGTGTGCTTTGAATCTGTGTTTTAATCATTCCCTAGTTGTGCCACCTTTGCTTGCGAGAAAAAAAATCCGAGCCGCCTATCCGATCGGAATTCCATCCAACCGATCGGTTCCCTAACTAAAAAATTTTCTGAGCTGACCATCCGATCGGTTTCTTTCAAATCTAAGTTTTTCCGAGACATCCAACCGATCGGCTGGAACACCTGACCGATCGGCCAGACTCACTTCCCAAACCAAATCGATCTATCCGATCAGTACAAACCCGTAACCGAATCGGGTAGACCGTTTCGCCCAACAAAATCCTCCAACCGATCGGATGGAAGCCCAAGCCGATCGGCTGGACCGTTCTGATCAAGAAACCAACATTTTTTTTAAACCGTTTTACCTTGTTACCTTAATTCGAGCCTTACCCAAAACCATTCCTAGTTGTGTTTTGCCTTGACTAAACCCTTATTTGTCAAGAAATAACCAATTAACTCCTTCTAAAAAACAAACACCACCAACCCACTAGTTTATTTTTCGAAAAAAAAGTCATAACTAGTTTATTTTCAAAATTTTCTCGTAGTAATATTAATAAATTATAATAGCAATATTTTTCTTATAGTTGTTAAGATATTTTTCTTTTACGTCATATATACATAAAAAAATACAAAAAGATTTTTCTAAATGTTTGTTTTCATTATGTTTTTATTTTTGCTTTTTGTGATATTTTGCGAATCGATCCAGGTTTGGATAAACCCACACTTGTGGGGTAAACAACTTGTTAGTCCATTTTACGAGCTTAAAATCAAAAAGAGGACTAAACCTGAACCTAATCTGAAACCACCATTCATCGAGGAAGTATATGTCATAATCGACATATTCGAAGAGAAAGTCAAAACTCCGCCCAAATCCCCAACCATAATCGTCATTGACCCCGATGACCAACCTGATGCGTGGGTTTTGCAACCTTACAACAGGTTTTACCTCTCGAGGGATCTCAAGAGGCTTACAACCCCACCAGGCAGTGTACCTGACCGATGTAGTATAGTGTAGTGGTAAGTACGGGGGATTGATCGTTCTCCACAGGGAATAGTGTTCGTTAGGAATGAAAGACTACTCTAATAGGTCTAAGGGTTGAGGAAGATTCTTTTTTATGTTTTTATATTTTTATGAAAGCAAGTAAAATCTCGGTTTTGAAGGAGTGGGCGGAATTAGTTGCTAGTCAACTAACCCAAATAACTACAAATGCAAATAAAGTAAATAACAAAAATGAAAATGTGGAGAGAAACTTATGTGTAGAGAAATGTGTTTACTTAGATTTCCTTACTCCCTAACTATCTTTTACCGGTTAATTAGTGTGTATTAGTCGCGTGGATGACGGGTGTATTCCTTAATACCAATCGTGGGGTGGCGTACTTACTTCCCCAACTCTACAAGCTCCTACTTCACTCCTATGTCGAGCCGGCTAGGAAGCTCCTAACATGGGATCACTAGAATTCGCTTGTGCATTAAATACAACCATAAAAACCTTTAGTACGCGTTTGGTTCATGTTTCTTAAGACGTTCAAGCAAGTTACCGAATAGGAAGTTAGCCAGTTTTCTTAAGCCTAACATAGATAAACAATCATCCAATACAACTAACAACACACTAATAACCAATAATCAATAGCTAGGTTTCATTAGATCTAAGCAAACACAAGATAAATTTAGCCTAACATGTTAATCAAAAGACAAGAATAAGATAAAATCAAACAACACATAGACATATTGAATGATTAATTGATAACTTATCTTCAATGTAACATGGAAGATCTCAAGGCAAAAAGCCTTGAAAAAGAAGCTAAATTCGTCCTAGGGTTTTCTCCCAAAATTCCACACACTAAGCTCCCCCTTATGACAAAAAATTAGAAAACTATATATAGACTTTTGCATCTGACGGCGTCACCTTATGGAGTGTGACGCCGTCACCTCGCCGCTTCTAGGGTTCCCGGATGACCTTCTTGACGCCGTCCCTCTTTAGCTCTTCAAAAATCCATTCTGGCTTATCAAGGCTTGACGCCGTCAGAACTTGTACGTGACGCCGTCCCTTTATGATTTAAGCCGTGACGCCCTTGATCAAGTTAAAGCGTGACGCCGTCAGAATTCACATGCTATTTTCACTGGCCTATCATGAGTAAATTTCACGTCCACTTTTTCTTGCCAAAGCATGACGCCGTCCAGAGTTAATTGTGACGCCGTCAAAGGTAACATTCAACCGATTTTTGAGACTTTGTCGTTTTCTTCACTTTTATGCTCCAAAAACGTCCAAAATGCCTCCTTTTCCAGATTTCTCCTCAAAAGTACCTAAAATGACAAAAGGAACGATTTAGGGCAATATTTGATCAAATAAATACGATTTAGGGCTTAAATGACCCCTTAAAAGCGGTACACTTTTCGCTTCATCAAATACCCTTACACTTGAGATTTGCTTGTCCTCAAGCAAATGCGCTTTTATTCTAATCAAAATACAAGTTAGGGGTCATTTAATGCAAACATAAAAGTAATTACAACAAATATTCGTTCCACTTCAATCATAATAAGCACGGAGATTACATACTAGCACCTCACAAGTAGTGTTTAGATACTCACATCTCTCAAGTGTCATCAAAATAAATCTCATAAATGAAAACGGATAATATCTCTCACTACCTGTCATAGCAAATAGATTACCATAGGCTTGGGAAAGGATCGAAAACCTCCTCCACTAGGCGTAAGCACCAAAGATAAACTATCAAAGAGGGCTTTTAAATGGGTTATAACGTTAGGTGTAGGGAAAAGGAAAACACGGTTTTGTTGGATACGGGATATTTTACTGGTGGCGAGTTAAAGATCTTGATCAATTACATGTACTATACAATGTTGCTAAGCCAAGACTAGACTCGATCTTAAGCTAGAAACGAAATAACAAAAACAAAAACATAAAATAAACATAAAATGAAGCGGGATGGTAGTCCGTATGTTTTTTCTATTTTTCTTTTTCTCATTTTTTTTTTGTATTTTTCTTGATTTTTCGATTTTTTTTTTTTTTTTTTTTTTTTTTTTTCATACACTCTTGCCCTACCATCCAAAATAATACACCATAGGGGCGTTGCATTCCCCTTACACTTGAACTTTTACATAACTTTACAAATACTAATCTAATGACTCGAATTAAGATAATTGAAAAACTTGGAGTACTTTTAAAACATTTAGCACATATGGGGGTAATAAATGATGTTCTTCCCCATTACTCCATTATACTAGTACTTTACCCATGAGTCCCAATCATCCCAAAACAATATGTACAAGGATATGACTCGACTTAGCAACCATGTAATCAACTAGATAATTAACTTGGGTTTAAACAAATGTTGTAACAATAATGCACTAAAGATGAGTGCATACAAGGTAGGCTAAGGAGATTTGGGTGTACATTTAAGTGGGGTGTAACAAATTCTTCCTTTAAGTAAAATGCTTAAAGGTCGAAACGAAAAGATAGGCTCTGAGGGGTGTACTAGGGGTATCGTGTACTAAAAATGAGTACAACGCAAAGGGTGTGGGAGAATTACTTGACCAATGTAGCCAATGTAATTATAACAAAAACACAGGTATAAAACAATGGGTTAATCCTAATGCCTCTTATCATGTAGTAAATCTAACTACACAAATGTAGTCTCACTTGTGGCCTTGGAATGGTCCTAACGCAAGTTCTAGAATCTAAGTGCTACCGGTACACACATCATAGCATAAATGCTTTTCCTACCAATTCTAGGGGCGAACCTCACATATTTGGGGGTGGAAAATTTTTTAGTGGTACGGTTTTTGTGCTAGTCATATAACTCCTATCCATGAGACGCTCATTAAGATCAAAGTTTCACTCCTATATGTTGTAAAAAAAATTTAAATTTGGCACTAAAATTACCCTAACAAGTATTTATCTCAGTTTTATTACACATCTACCATTAAACAAACAAAATTCAAGCGCAATTGTATTCTCTAAAATCGTACTTTTACCCTCCCCTTACACTTAAGATGAACATTGTCCCCAATGTTCAAATAACAAGATGTAAAAGAAAATAAGGTAAAAGAATGAAATCAAATACTCCCCTGATTCGCTCGGTGGATAATGAAATTACACGGTTAAATCTTCTTCCAAAGTAATGTTGAAGCTCCATGACTAATGCATCGCCATAAGCTTGATCCAAAAACATCTCCTTGTCCAAAATAACCTGTTAAACCTGAGAAAACAAACACGAAAACCTGCATAACATCGGCGGGAAAAAATCTATATATAAGGATATAATGCTTGTGGAATGATAATTTTGCAGATTCCTGGAGATTATAAGTTGGAGATTTTAGTAAAAACTTTTTAAAAACAAAACTTTTAAAAATTTCTGGAAATTAAATCTGACGCCGTCAGGTTATGAACCCTGACGCCGTCAGAAATGACCTGACAAAAATTTTCATTTTAAGTTTCCGGAAAATTTCTGGAAAAACCTTTACCTTACTTCCTGGAATTCCTGCAAAACATCATTATGACTCGATACAAGCATTTGACTCAAACACACACGAATATGTATGTTAATTTAATATTATTACGATTCATGTTCATTTGTTCTAATAAACCGATTTGACTTTCCCTTACACTTATCTTTTGCAAAATACCTTTATATGTAGTTAAGACGAAGTTAAAACAAGATAAAGCATTTTCACAAATTACTTTTGAACATGAATCAATAAGAATAAAAATTAAACACACATACGAAAACAAATAAAAACAAACAAACAAACAAATAAACACACAAAGCAAATAAAGCTTGGGTTGCCTCCCAAGAAGCGCTTGTTTTTGTTCGAGTCACGAGCCTGACTCTACTCTTATTTAACAAAAATAGGGGAGGTTGTCCCTACACTTAGGATTAAGTGCGGGTGATAGTAGCGATACACACCAACTTGGTAGAAGTATGCCGCGTGAGGAAAGAGTGGTGGATGAATTATATACTCAAAGGGGTGTGCTCCTTTCATCATAACCTTACCTAGTTCACTTTGGTCAATGGGTGAATTAAAGTTTTCTCCTAAAAAGGGATCATCTTCTATCAACTTCGAGAGATTCCTAGTTGAGAATCTATCTTGACCTAATAAACCCGGTTTAAACCCGTAATGTTTCTTGTGATCAATCATAAATGGGTGATGTAAGTGTGTAAGGTCATGGTTCACTCCTATATTAGCTTCCACTCCACATGGCCTAGAGTCTACTACCTTAATCTTAACATTACCCGGACTACATGGTTTGATGGGTGGATCGGGACCTTTTTCAATTCCTAAATTCACATCTAAAGATGGAAGATTAGGTAACGGTTTTGGTTGAGGCTCCGGTTCATCAAAACTAGGAACTTCCATAGAACTAAAAGAAAGGTTGTGACTACAAGTATTCAAACCTATTTCTTCTAGTTGTGTTTGGTTCAAAGGTTCTACCTCTATTGGGGTTCCTATAGTCTCTTCTACTTCTTCCGGGTAAGTCACCGGTGGTGTGTTATGCCTCGAATGATGGTAGGACTTGTGGGGTACTTGGTGGGCTTATGTTACTTACCTCATCATTCCTTATGTCAAGATCACCTATATCCTCATCATGTGTTTTAGTAGGATCTAACCCTAACATTTTACCAAGTATCTCAAGTGCTTCTCTAGGCATCTCAACTTCAATGTCCGAATCATAAGGATCATCCTCAATATTCTGACTGCTATATTCAAATTGCCCAAAAGATTCATCATGTGTTTCTTGAGATTCATCGTCATCGATCATAAAACCTAGGTCTTTTTGATCAATGTGATCATGCTCGGCTAGATCCTCCATCACATCAAGATAACCTAAGTGTTCACCCTGTATTATGGTAGTGCCTAACCATGACATGCAGCTAGGTGGTTCAACTCTACCCTCATCCCCAAACAAACTTGTTTCATGATCCTTGAAATTTGTGGTCAATTGACTTGTATTAATGTTTGTTGGGTTGTCTACCATATAATAATATTGGGCACAATTCTCAATAGCTTCCCATGCTTTCTCATCACTTAATTCCCTAATATCCCTGCCGGCAATATGGTAAATGTCCCTTTGGGCATGTCGGTCGACATGATTGTAAAAGATTTGAGTTAGGGACCAAAAATCAAAGTTATGATGAGGGACTTTTTGGAGTAAATATTTAAAACGAGTCCATGCATCATAGAGAGGTTCATCTTTATGTTGTTTAAATATCAAGATGTCATATGGAGTGGGTGAATTACGTGGTTGGTGGTATGGTGGATTCGCGTTCTCCATAATGGTGAACGGAAGAGTCAATGGAAACCTTATACGAACAAAAGCACGAAGAAAATAAGATAGACTAAAGAAAACCTAGAAAAATAAAATAAAAATCTCACTAGAAAGGAATCTAGTGAGTAGACCTAATAAAATAAAATTTCAACCTAAGCAATAACTACTCCCCGGCAGCGACGCCAAAAACTTGATGCGTGGGTTTTGCAACCTTACAACAGGTTTTACCTCTCGAGGGATCTCAAGAGGCTTACAACCCCACCAGGCAGTGTACCTGACCGATGTAGTATAGTGTAGTGGTAAGTACGGGGGATTGATCGTTCTCCACAGGGAATAGTGTTCGTTAGGAATGAAAGACTACTCTAATAGGTCTAAGGGTTGAGGAAGATTCTTTTTTATGTTTTTATATTTTTATGAAAGCAAGTAAAATCTCGGTTTTGAAGGAGTGGGCGGAATTAGTTGCTAGTCAACTAACCCAAATAACTACAAATGCAAATAAAGTAAATAACAAAAATGAAAATGTGGAGAGAAACTTATGTGTAGAGAAATGTGTTTACTTAGATTTCCTTACTCCCTAACTATCTTTTACCGGTTAATTAGTGTGTATTAGTCGCGTGGATGACGGGTGTATTCCTTAATACCAATCGTGGGGTGGCGTACTTACTTCCCCAACTCTACAAGCTCCTACTTCACTCCTATGTCGAGCCGGCTAGGAAGCTCCTAACATGGGATCACTAGAATTCGCTTGTGCATTAAATACAACCATAAAAACCTTTAGTACGCGTTTGGTTCATGTTTCTTAAGACGTTCAAGCAAGTTACCGAATAGGAAGTTAGCCAGTTTTCTTAAGCCTAACATAGATAAACAATCATCCAATACAACTAACAACACACTAATAACCAATAATCAATAGCTAGGTTTCATTAGATCTAAGCAAACACAAGATAAATTTAGCCTAACATGTTAATCAAAAGACAAGAATAAGATAAAATCAAACAACACATAGACATATTGAATGATTAATTGATAACTTATCTTCAATGTAACATGGAAGATCTCAAGGCAAAAAGCCTTGAAAAAGAAGCTAAATTCGTCCTAGGGTTTTCTCCCAAAATTCCACACACTAAGCTCCCCCTTATGACAAAAAATTAGAAAACTATATATAGACTTTTGCATCTGACGGCGTCACCTTATGGAGTGTGACGCCGTCACCTCGCCGCTTCTAGGGTTCCCGGATGACCTTCTTGACGCCGTCCCTCTTTAGCTCTTCAAAAATCCATTCTGGCTTATCAAGGCTTGACGCCGTCAGAACTTGTACGTGACGCCGTCCCTTTATGATTTAAGCCGTGACGCCCTTGATCAAGTTAAAGCGTGACGCCGTCAGAATTCACATGCTATTTTCACTGGCCTATCATGAGTAAATTTCACGTCCACTTTTTCTTGCCAAAGCATGACGCCGTCCAGAGTTAATTGTGACGCCGTCAAAGGTAACATTCAGCCGATTTTTGAGACTTTGTCGTTTTCTTCACTTTTATGCTCCAAAAAACGTCCAAAATGCCTCCTTTTTCCAGATTTCTCCTCAAAAGTACCTAAAATGACAAAAGGAACGATTTAGGGCAATATTTGATCAAATAAATACGATTTAGGGCTTAAATGACCCCTTAAAAGCGGTACACTTTTCGCTTCATCACAACCCATGTGGTCAAGCACTAGGACCGTTGCATCAACACCTGGTTCTGCTACTATTCAACGCCCTCTTTCCAACAATTTTCATATCAAGGGTACCCACATGAAAATGATTCAGGAGAATCAATTTGATGGGAGAATCCGGTATGATCCTCACCGACACATCACTGATTTTCTTGAGATTAGTAACCTATTCCAATATGGTGAAAATCAAGAGGAAACGGTTAAATTGAGGACTTTTCCTTTCTCATTAACCAGAGAAGCTAAGATTTGGTTGAACGAATTAAATAAAGGAACAATTACTACGTGGGAAGAGATGAGAAAAGCTTTTATTAGCCGATAATTTTCTCCCGCTAAGTTTAAAAGTCTCCTAAATGACATTCACAACTTTCACCAAATCAATCACGAAACTCTCGTTGATGCCTGGCTCCGAATGAAAAATATGCTTCACACTTGTTATGGACACGGTCTAACCAAAGGAGCGATAATTCAAACATTCTATCATGGTTTAGATGATCCAACTCAAGGAATTCTCGACGCTGGAGGAATCTTCCTCTACAATACTCCCAACAAAGCATTCAAACTCCTCGAGGACAAGGTCCAACTCAAGCTCGATTTCTCGAAAAATTCTCTAATCGTGCCCAAATCAAAAACCGTTGTTTCCGCCGGTGGAAGCAACATCAATGCCGATCATTCCTTATTGATGGAGAAGTTGGAAGCTCTCTCCAGACATATTGATGATGAATTCAAGAACATAAAGGAAGAGCTGAAGGAGATACGAGACGATCGTAGAGACAACGAAGGACACCACGCTTCACAAAACTACATGGAGGATGACATGCCGATGTGTGAACCTCATGAAGATAGTTACATCCAAGTATATCATGAAGGATATCACGACCTAAAACCTAAAAATTTGCACTCCTATCCAAACCACAACCCAAACCGTTCCCATCCTCACTTCCGACCCCGAGATGAAATGCCACATCCATCACAATATTCCAAAACCTCACCGGAGGACATGATGAATGAGTTTATGGCTAGGCAGATGGAAGCGAATGAAGATATGAAGAATCAGGTGGTTGAATTGGAACATCAAATTGATCAGGGAAAAAGAAACCACCAAGCGATTATCCAGGACTTGGAGAGGAAGTTGAAATATTTTCATGAGAAAGAAATCCAGTGTACCGCATTACCACATTCATTCCTCACGCCACAAAAACCAAGTCTAGATACGAAGTTGCCGGAGGAATATTCAAATCACCACCAATTCGAAATGAACATGATAAGGGTGATGTTGAAGTTTTGAGGAGGATGAAACTGAACCCATTCCAACTATGCCTAACCTGAGCCCAATCATGTCTAACTCACCAACCGTGTCACCTTTCCTTGAGGATTGCACCATGCATATCCTGGCCACTAAACGTCTAGTGAAAGAGAAGACGTTTACACATGATGAATTGTCAAATCATGTTGGTAATGAGGAACTCAATGCAACTGGAGACGTTGAAAATGAAGTCTTGAAAGAAAAAGAGAATAAGAAGCAGGAGAAGGGAGTGTCAAAGATACCCAACAGGAATGGAGAATTGGAAAGAAAGCTAGACGAGTGGTCTAATCCACAAAATCCAGTTTCTTCAAAACAAAACGGTAGGACTAACCCACCTCCTCCAGCTCATATTGAAAACGTGAATGACATATTCACTAGGAGTGGAAAGTCTGATGACCCTCTAAAAAATCAAAAAGATTCGCCACCAGTCTTCGTTTTTAATAAAATCGATCAAGCGTTCAAGATAACGACAAGGGATTATCACATGGTCAAATCAAAAGAACCAAATGTATCCCCGTCACTTGTGGAGTACATACCAAAGATCCCATACCCTCAACGTTTAAGAACTGAAATTCCCCATTTGAACCGTATCGTCAAAGAATCCTAATCTGGGGAAGAGTCTAGCTAATGACTCAGTAATAAATTAAGCGCTTCTCGGGAGGCAACCCGAGCTTTTACTTGTTTGTTTGCTTATTTCTGTTTTAAATAAACATGTACACCCTTTTTGCAGAATTTCTTTTCAAAACTTGGAAAATCTTAAGTGTGGGGGTGTTACATGCTAATATATTATTGCTTGCATTTTGTGTGTTTTGTTTGTTTGTTTTTTGTTTGTTTGAATAATTGCAGCAGGTGATGGAGGAGGATGCTTGGATCATAAATTGATTGATCTCATAAGCTTATGCGTAGCATTTTATCATATGGAGTTCGATCGCGATTTCTTGGCCCGGGAAGTTTCGTTTCTCTTGGACTATTTATTTATTTATTTTCCCAATTTTTACATGCTTTGAAGTTAATTTTCATTACATTTTGGACAATGCTTAACTTAAGTGTGGGGGGAAGTAAATAGAAAAAATGAAACTACTTTTCAAATTTATAATTTTTGGGGCCAATTTAAAATTTTGTATACTTGTTTGCCCTTGTGATCTAATTGTTTTCACGCTTTTAGGATAATATATTAGAATAACTGGATCAATCCACTGGTGAAATTTTAGCGTATTTTTTGTGGTGTATGCTTATGCGAAGTGTGGGGAGATGTGATGTATGAAAGAGAGGTGTTAAAATATATATATATATATATATATATATATATATATATATATATATATATATATATATATATATATATATATATATATATATATATATATATATATATATATATATATATATATGTATGTGATGACAATTATAGCCAATGTGCTATATTATTATGAAGATGAAGGAAGATGAAGTATGTTTGAGATATCGATTAGCCAATGTGCTAAGACATGATATACATATATATTTGGTGATCGATATGTTAAGAGGAGAAGATTGTAACTATAATCATTTACAGGTTTGCGGTTCGTTCGGTAACTAGCAATAATGGGACTTAGACTTGATTGTATTTTTCTTTTAAAACCAATCTCATAAATACTCCCATGCCTTATCCCTACCTTTACCAAATTACTTTATTCGTTGTTAGCTTTCGAGCATCCGGATATAGTGATGGCTTTGTGAAAATATGTAGTGCATTAATATTTTAGTGACCATCCGGTTTTTGAGTGATCGAATGACGCGCCAGCGATCTAGTACATATTTCGGTGACCATCCGTTATGTAAGTAACGCGCCAGCGAACCTAGGTACAATCCAGTGACCATCCGTTGTTCGAGTAAATCAAGAATTCGCGCTAGCGATCTAATATGTTCTTGTATGAGATATTTAAACATAAGCCTGGTACAACCTCAAAGCTTGTACATTACAACCCGAATAAAAGTCCTCTTTAGATGTTTACACTTGGCGCTTACGCCACGTCGGTGGAGTTTTGTTTCTTGTACAATCCTATAGTAATAAACGGATCATGACTGAGCAATTAGTGTGATTTCTCTTATATATACTCCACTACCTAAATAAATGAGTGATTGAGTGAATTATACTTCGTTTCTTTTTCGTGAGGTGTTTAGAAATGTTACTCAAGCAAGAAAATCTATGGGTATTGTCATACATCTCGGTTTTTCACCATAACGCTTAAAAATGATGAATCGTATCTTGTACTTGTACTTGGTAGATTTGCATCATAATTTTTATAATCATTTTTCATGCACCATGTGGGATCTATTTTTCTTAATATTTGCTTGAGGGCAAGCAAACCCTTAAGTGTGGGGGAGTTTGCGCTCATTTTCTCTTTTATTAAAAAAAAAATCGTTTTGTCATTTAGGTATGAATTTCGAAATTTTCTTTTTCTAGATTTGCTTGAGGGCAAGCAAAGTTCAAGTGTGGGGGAATTTGATAACGCTCAAATTGTACATGTTTTTAGGAGCGTTATCGTGGATTTTATGCATATATATTGATCACTTTTATGAACTTATGATACTTAATGAAGTATAATTTCTATTTTAGGTTCATGGAAGCTCACGACAAAGAAAACCAAGAAAAAGACGAAGAAACGATCAATAAACGAAGATTTATGCATATACGAAGAATTTCCGACAAAAGCGAGTCTCGTGGAATATATTCGAGAAGATAAAGTCATGAAGTTGCCACTCCAAAGACTCAAGAATAAAGCACAAGAGGGAAAACGAGAAAAGAAATGAAAAAAAGAAGCTAAAACGAAGAAATAATAGAAGACTCGTTGTTCCCGACACACCTCCACCATTTTGGCCATAACTTGAGCATACGAACTCGGATTTAGTTGATTCAAGCGGCCACGGAAAGCTAAGAGAAAGATCTAAAATTTTCAAGTGGCCAAAATTCTCCAACCGATAGGATGGAGCCCGCATCCGATCGGATGGATGCCTCGTTATTTCTTTCATCACTAAGACTCCATTCATGTATAAAACAATTCTAGATCCTTCCCAAGCAGATTCTAGTCCATTCTAAGCTACTTGGTCACCAAGTTGAGCATTGATGACCCCTAGACCTTAAGAGGAGTATAAATAGGACTCATATGCTATTGTTTTCATAATCCCAACTTGAGAGAACACCTCTCCTACCACCAATACTCCCTCTCATCAATTGGAGGTCAAAACATCAAGAAATCATCACCAAACTTTGAGGCATCAATACTTCATCATTTGTAATCTTATTTACATCATTGTAAGACCTTTTAATTATGTTTTCTAATGCTAAAGTTTATGAGTTTATGTCTTTGATTGACATGAGTGGTTAGTTTTATTTATACTTGTTTGGAATCATGTGAATATTGATATGGAGTGTTTGGTATTTTGCAATATAGATATATGGTTTTGCTTATGAGTTTGTTTGAATTGTAACATGTCTAAATAACTTGTTGATGAATCATAACCGGATTTAGTGGTCGAAAGAGCTTCTTGTCATGATTTGTTCCAAATGTTAATGCGCATGTATGTTTGGTATTTCATAATTGACAACTATGAATAAACATGTTAAATGGATTTGTATATGCCGAAAGGGTTCTTATGAACAAATTGGTAAAACTAATATTTCTAACAAATGGTTTATAATGAATCGGTTTATAATAACATTCAAAGGCCGAAAGGGCGTGTCAGTCTAAACCGTGATATATGCAATTTCATGATATTACCCATTGAATTGGAATTGTATGACTTTGTTTGCTATTGCTTGATATCTACCCGATACTCCATACACTCCATTGAAATAGATACTAGTTCCAAACAAGTATTGTTTTTAATCTTATTGAATTCACATAATCATCATTTTCGTGTTACTTGTTGCTTATATGGTATTTTGGGACGTGACAACCAATTACCACCTTTTTATTGCTTATTGTTACATAGATTCTTCACAATTGAAAACACCCAAATCCTAGTGAACGACCTCGGCTTACCAACCAAAACTAGCTCCATACGAAAGGGTCATACTTGCCCGTGTGTTCTTAGCTTTATCCGGTAATTCGTGTTATAAATTTAAAACTAGTAGTCGCGAGACACATCAAGTTTTTGGCGCCGTTGCCGGGGATTTGTTTGTGTTTTTGTGTGCTTTGAATCTATTTTTTAATCATTCCCTAGTTGTGCCGCCTTTGCTTGCGAGAAAAAAAAATCCGAGCCGCCTATCCGATCGGAATTCCATCCAACCGATCGGCTGGAACACCTGACCGATCGGCCAGACTCACTTCCCAAACCAAATCGATCTATCCGATCGGTACGAACCCGTAACCGAATCGGCTAGACCGTTTCGCCCAACAAAATCCTCCAACCGATCGGCTGGACCGTTCTGATCAAGAAACCAACATTTTTTTTAAAACCGTTTTAACCTTTTTACCTTAATTCGAGCCTTACCCAAAACCATTCCTAGTTGTGTTTTGCCTTGACTAAACCCTTATTTGTCAAGAAAGAACCAATTAACTCCTTCTAAAAAACAAACACCACCAACCCACTAGTTTATTTTTCGAAAAAAAAGTCATAACTAGTTTATTTTTCAAAATTTTCTCGTAGTAATAGTAATAAATTATAATAGCAATATTTTTCTTATAGTTGTTAAGTTATTTTTCTTTTACGTCATATATAAAATGCCTTATAGTTTATCAAACACAATGCGGAATCTTTTATTTGATCTTAAGAAGAACTTTATAACGAATGAAACAATGAACAATGAATATCAAACTAAACACTTTAATATTATTAATAATATGAATACTCTTGATTATTAGGGTTTACAACCTTGAAGTAAATCGTAAAACTATATATTCATCTATGCCCTAAGTCCTCCTTTTATAGACTAAGGAGTCCTGGTCGGCTTACAATAACTTTCTACACAAGATAAATCTTTATAGAATCTTTTCTATACTTATCTAAACATACTATACATAATAACCGACTCTAATACTCTAGCAACATTAACAATGTATTAGCATTATTAACTATTTGTTCTAGCAGTATTAATCTTGTAGCAGCATCAATCTTTCATAAGCAGCATTAACTTCATAACCAGCAGCAGTAATGACTTGTTGTATATTCTTTGTATTACCTGAGCAGTCTTAATAATGTCAGCAGTAGCAACTTCAAGAAACCTTTAAAACCCAACACGCATCATCTTTATCGCGTTGTTGTTTAATATACTTTTGCATTTGTTCGACGGTATGGGGGTAGGGCTGGCAATTTTGACACGAACACGAAAACACGACACGAAAACACGACTTGTTAACAGGTTTCGTGTTTGGGCTTAACAGGTCGACCTGTTAAGACCTGTTAAAATTCGTGTCTTAACAGGTCTAAACCCGTTAACCTGTTAAGACACGCTTACTCTTAACAAAACTTGGGCCAGCTAAAACAAGGCAGCATATTAAAAGCCCATCATAAAGCCCAAGAAAAACAAAGGTTACCCTAGCTATAAATAGAAAACATTCCATCACATTCTTTAATTCACACATTCTTGAGCCGCTTCTTCACTCAACACAAAACACAACTTAAATTCAACACTGATCACAACCTCAATCAACCAAGATGCGTGCTAAGGTAAATCTATCTTCATTTCATTATTGTTACCAGTTTTATAATTTCTCATTTGATAAGTAATTTATTTCTTTATTTGATAAGATTTTAATCTTTTTAGATATACACTTTTTACTTATTATTCAATTTCAGGATTTTGATGAGTTTCAAAGTAAAGATCTTACACCGAACAACAAGTCCGAGCTGCAATTGTATTTAGAGGAGTCAAGAGTTTCTAGGAAGGTGGAACTGGATGTGTTGGCTTTTTGGAAAACCATTCCAGTATCGATAGTTGAAGAAAGATAGACCCGTCGAAGAATCATGTATTTTGTTTATGGATGTTATTAATCTAAACTTTATGGATTTTTGTTTAAAATGGTGAAGAATCATGTATTTTGGTACTCTTTTGTAAACTTTTATGAACCATTGGTGATTTATGTTTCACTAAACAGGTTACTAGTTTATGGGATATATATCGCGTTCGTAAACTGGGCTCGACTATCGATTAGTTAAATTTCGTGTCTTAACAGGTTTTTCGTGTCGACCTGTTAAGAAACAGGTCGTGTTCATGTTTTGAAAATTTGACACAAAAAATTATCGTGTCGTGTTCGTGTCTGCCCCTAATCGTGTCGTGTCTTAACAGGTCGTGTCTGACACGATTTGCTAGCCCTATATGGGGGAGACGACAAGCCATAAAATAGTGGAGTTGTGTTTAAAAAATAGTGAAGTAGTGGTTTAAAAAATATGAATTGGTGGGTATTTATAAGTAAAAAGGGGGTAGTGTGTAATTTTTTTTATACATGCAAACGGTAACAAATGAAATGGGGCCCAGTTTTTTTTCAAAGTTTACTAGGTGCGCCGTTTAACATAACTTCTCTTGGGGAGTGAGCTTCGCGCGTGAGTGGATAGGGTGGGCAAGGTGGTTCGTGCGTGAGATGGCAACAAGGTGAGGGCCTCACCAGCCCTTTCCAACCAGCGTAAGGGAACCGTGGGACCGTGCAGGAGCGTCCTAGTTCCCTTTGTCAATAAATAGTGGCTCATTTCACAACTTTTATCCCTCTTTTTTGCACTTAGTTTACATAATTATTTCCATACATTTTAGCCATTTTTCTTTGATCATTAAACTTGTTGAAGCTCATTTATAGTGATCCAAACATCCATCCATTCAAGTGCAAGAGAAGAACACAAGTATTCATAGAGATACAAAGTGTTGTAGTGTAGTTGTTGCATTCGTAACATTAATTACATCCTTATTGTATTTTGTTGTACATCAAGTTCATAACCACCAAACTTGTTTAGTAGATAGACCGGGTTAGTATTTTAGTCCTGAAAATACGTGTGTGATCGGGTTAGTATTTTAGTCCTGAAAATACGTGTGTGAAAGGTTGGTTCTACCTTGATTAGAACTCGACATTTAGCTTAGTGTGGGAAATTGGTGTAAGCGACGTTGTACGGTTTTCTCGGCCTGAATGAAGCTTGTTGACATAGTGAAGTGAACTCACGAGTTGGGTACTTGAGGAGTGGAGTAGGGTGAAGAGGAGTTTCGTTACCGAACCACTATAAATCTTCGTGTTGTTGTTTGATCTTTCTAACTATCTTTATTATTGTATTGCACTTTATCTTTTGTCGTATCTATTGTTTATTGTTTAGTGCTTGTGTATTGCATACATATTGTGATTGGTTGATCTTACATAAACTCGTATCTAAAGTTTTGAAAGTATAATTTTAAAACGCTAAAAAGGTAAAACTATTCAACCCCCTTCCAGTTTTCCACAATCGGTATGAAAGCTATGTTGACTAAGATTTTTAAAATAAATTGTATTTTAAAACTTGAATCGATCTATGGATTCCGACACATACCTAGAAAGGCAATTTATGTAAAGACCACCACTTTTCGAAAGTGACGGTTTTATTTACTAGAAAAATGGATTCGAGACATATGTGAAATCAAAAGATCTATATCTTTGACATGTTATTACTGAGGGTGATTTTAAACCTATTCAACAAAATCCGGTTACTAAAAGGGATGAAACCGTTTCTTATGAAAACAAAGTGACGAACTTTAAAAGACACTTGTTAAATAATGAGGCTAAAATGGCGATTTATAATGTTTTGCCGAAAAAGGAATACGAAATAATTTTTATGTGCAATACGGCAAAAGAATTTTGAAAAAATTTACTAATCACTCATCAAGGTAATAGTCTAGTCAAAGATAATAAGATTGATCTTCTTGTTCAACAATATGAACAATTTTTCTATTCTCGAATATGAGACTATAGATAATGCCTTTGCTATATTTAACACTATTATTACTAGTCTAAAAGCTCTTGATAAAGGTTACTCAAGCAAGAATTATGTTGGGGAGTTTCTTAGGGCTCTTAATCCGAAATGGAGAGTAAAGGTCACTGCGATTGAAAAGTCAAAAAACTTGTCATCGTTATCACTTGATGAACTTATCGGTAACTTGAAAGATTTAACATTGTTATTATTTGTCATTGTTTGGTGGAGAGCTAGGAAAATCGACCGGGTAATGGGTCAAATTAGGGAGTTATGGGTAAGGATTCAAACATTGAGGTTGGAATGGCTCATAAGTCAAATCGTTATTTTACAAATATTTAAAAGTAATTGGTGTGTCAAATATGCTTACATAAGTTGTATAAATTGTCAATTCTTGTGACTTATTTAGTTTTTTTACTCATTTGACTCCTATCCTGTTTTTCTTTTTTCCTTAAATTTTGAACCTAATTTAGTTTATAACATCTGCAGGGGTGTGTGAAAAGGGTTCTAGCTAATGAAATTGGTCATAAACATTGCACATGACAGTATTTTGATCATTGGCAATGTGTTGACAAATGTGTAAGTATATAACCTTTTGGGAATGCTCCTAACACGTAAATGGAACGATATTTACGGGATTACATTTACTATCTTGTTAGACCGAAACACATGGACTAGTTATGTAATATTGTAATAGTTATGCTTGTGTTAGGCTATTTATACCCCTCCATACTTCCATGGAGGGGTGAGACTTATTGTGTATTTTTCCCTTTCATCTTTCTTATCAATAAAACACTAGTTTCCTTTCTCTCTCTACTCTCTCTCTAACCATGGATATCATGTATTATCATCATCCCCGACCTCCCGAATCACAATATCAAACTAAAACCCGATCCAATAATTGGTATCAGAGCCTCGTTATTTTATTGGTTGATTTTTGTGATTTATCTTGTCATTATACGTCATTTTTTAAAACTGTTATTACGCGTTTTTCACTGTGTTACATATTTTTGTTTTAACATTTTTAAATGGTCAGATCTGGTGTTGTTTATGGTCAATAAAATAGATTTATGGTCTGTATGGTCTGGATCTACGATCTGTGGGTTCATGTTTAAAGTTCTTCGAGTTAGCATAATTTTCTGGGTATATCTTGAAGATCTTCGAGTAACACTTGAAGATCTTCGAGTAAGGAGTGAGTATTTCCAAGTAAGACTATCTATTTCCGAGTTAGGAATGTCTTACTCTTTTTTCTGACTAAGGAAATTTAATTCTTTTCGAGTAAGGATAATCTTTTCAAAAAAAATTACAAATCTGCGAGTAAGGAAATATTCAACTCTTCGAGTAAGGATACCCATGAACTCTTCGAGTAAGGCAACCCATGAACTTTTCGAGTTAGAAATTAAAAAACTCTTCGAGTAAGGAACATATTAAAACTTCGAGTAAGGACTCGATTTGACCAACAAAACTACAACTAACCACAAGGTTAGCATAACCTGAGTCATACAACCTCAGATCTATGATAGATCCTCCTTGGTCCATAACAGTTAAAATGAAAAAGAAGGAGAAGAAGAACAGATTTAGACCATAACCAGAACAACATAACCTAAATCAACAACACCAAATACATATCTAACCTAAAAGCCCATCTCCATACATCAAACTCAGCCAATAAATAAACCACATCTGCTACTTCAACTCTCGAACCAACAACAACAACGTCTACAACAAAACATCTACAACAAAACATCAATCCTATTCTCTATATCCACTCGGAAAAAAAAAAAAAGAAAAAAAAAAGAAAAGAAAATCGATCTCAGTTCTCTTTCTCTATTTACTCACTAATTCGAGTAAAAGAAAACACCATCATTGATTTGAAATTTTTTAATATCCGAAAATCAAAGATAGAACACAAACAACTCGTGTTTCATTCTATCTTTTGTTCGATTAATATGAAACGACTCATGATGAACCTTACCTGAGACCCATAGGATCATGAAGCCGAAAAGTTAAGATTATATTTGATTGGTTCGTCTTTGGTGGGTGTTTATCAAAGGATAAAAGATGATTATGAGATTAGAAATTGTGTTCGTGTGGTGTGGCTGCGTGATAGAGAGAGGGATTAGGATAGGATGGGGGCAGATTATTTTGAGATTAGGGTTTGTTGTGTGACTGCGAATGTGAAGAAAAGAGATGGGGGCGGAGCATTTATTATGTGTGTGAGTAATTAGGGTTGTAGTGAATGAGTAAAATTAGGGTAAAGTAGCTCTTATATATCCCTAAATTTTAGGGTTGATTGTGGATTACTTATGGGCTTTCAGGTGTTAAATAAGATCAATATGGATTGGGCTTAATATTATTATGGTATCCAAAAAATTTCAAATGTCCTGGGCTGAAAATTTGACATTCATTGTAATTTTATACATTGTTAATTTTTGGTATAATATTTGGCGTAAAAGAGTGGTATTTTGGTTATTACAAATCTTCACGGGGATACAATTTTGACAAGATCGAGATAAAACCATTATCAAAGTTCATTCTAACCAAGTAACAAAGGCTAGTTTTGGGCATTTAACTGCAAGATGTGTCTACGGCGTTAATTTATTATTACTTATTTGAGGTTGAAGTGGAATATCACGAATGCGTGTGCTTAGTATATGAAGATATCGGAGTTGGATGGATGAAGATTCTTCGAGATCCTTGTTCGAGCTTTTAACCGTTAGAATGATTACGACTTGAGTTATCTAGTTATACCTGATGTAAGGAGTTACGTTGTTGTGCTCACAGTGTATAGCTATCACTTTAAAGGAGTTACGTTACAGTGCTCAAGTGTCACAAAAATCTGTGGATAATTCGAGAGAAGTTCATATGCAGTTAAGGATGGTTGGATGGGTATATGATTCTACCTTTATTAAAATTCTCAGTATTGGTTCTTAGTCAGACAATAGTGCAAGTTTAAGTTACAAGTTTGGGTTATTTTACTTCAGTCTCAAGTTCGTAATACTAGGTTTTCTCCATCAGTAGTCACTACAAAGAGCCGTCAGAATGATAATGGGGTCGGTAAAAAGTTAGCTGAGAGGAGTATAAAAGAGTAGAGATGTTATCATCAGTTGATTCTCACGGGCTATTTATGGTACTTCACGCATATTCGACTAATTGGACATACAGGGTTACGTTGCCTCCGTTTCCATCGTAAACATAGTGTGCATGCTTCCGATTCCGTGAAGACATCGTGGGGGAAGAGAGAGTGGATGTTCTTTGACTTCTTTGCGAAAACTCTCTTTTTCCACAAGTATCTGCAATCAGGGGGAAGAAATGTGCACATCGGGGACGCATAACAGATTCACGTGATCGAGCTTACAATTTTATTACTACCCGGAGAGACGTCCGCAGAGATGATCAGTGGTTCAGTTTTGTGATTTTGGTGTAATCGTTTCAACTTTCGCAGGTTGTGAAGTGTGAAGTAGCCTACATATGTGAGAAGATCTTGCTGATTTCTTGCATGTTACCCCCAAAATGGAGTTTCCGTAGTGAGTATAATTGTGATTATGTGACTAGTCAGATTTGCTTGGTGTGGTTTATGGTGTTATCTACAAATTCCGCTGCGTACTTAAAACTTCAAAAGTTAGAAGACATGTTAACTACATCAAAGTTTCGAATCTGCTGAAGACGGTTGTCAATTTGGGGGGAAGCTGATTTCGAAACTTCGCCAAAAAGAAGTGTATGAAGAAGCTGCTAAAGACATGCAACATGAATTGGGGGGAAGTTAATCCAGTTCATGCATATTACATCATTTGCCTACAAGTAAAGAGAAGTTCTCAAGCCGAGGTACAAGATGAAGACAAAGAGCGTAAAATGTAGTCATCCTCAGCATTTGAAGAGCTTATGAAGACTCTATTTTACATATATTTGTACTTGTAGGAAATGTTGTAAGTAATCCCTTATATCGTCCCATTGGGGGAAGATTGTTGGGAATGCTCCTAACACGTAAATGGAACGATATTTACGGGATTACATTTACTATCTTGTTAGGCCGAAACACATGGACTAGCTATGTAATATTGTAATAGTTATGCTTGTGTTAGGCTATTTATACCCCTCCATACTTCCATGGAGGGGTGAGACTTATTGTGTATTTTTCCCTTTCATCTTTCTTATCAATAAAACACTAGTTTCCTTTCTCTCTCTACTCTCTCTCTCTAACCATGGATATCTTGTATTATCATCATCCCCGACCTCCTGAATCACAATATCAAACTAAAACATGATCCAACATAACCTTTTATATTTCTTTTCGATAGTCACTATGTGCATCAACATTATTTCTGCTAATCTAAAACCGAACCTCATGTAGATGCAGGTTACACCTAGGCTATTTGCAAAACTGAAGTAACAAGATATAAACGAGGATGATATCGAGATCACAATACAATTTTCATTATGTTTACAACGAAACACATTTTTGGTATAACTAATACCTTTAATTTGAGCTGAACTTGAATAAGGAGTGTCTTGATTGCCATGAATTTAACATGTTATGGTGACCATGCCTCTTATCATTTGATGTTTATTCTTTGTTGAAAAGGCATTTGCACAATGTCCATTTTTTATTTTTTGTTTCATCATCCTTTCTGGTCATCTTTTTTATTTTAATGCTTGTTGTTGTTAGCTAATAAGGCCCACTGGTCTGGCCCGTTGGTTTAGGCCCATCTAGTATTTAGGGTTAGATTTTGTTATTTTCCTATTTAATGTAATGTTGTCTATATAATTCATTGAATTTGATTATTATCAGTTTTCCCTTTTGGTTTCTACATGGTATCAAGAGCTATGAAAAAAAAAAAAAAAAAAAAAAAACAGTTGTTGGAATTTATTTTGTTCGATCTGATCTGAGATGTTGTCGTCGACTGAGCGAGTTATAAAACCGAAGGACTGTTTTCGTGGATTGAATTAATTAGTTTGGTATGTGAAAATGCTCCATTTTCATAAGATCTTCTTGGCTGTTATTCAAAAGGTCCAACAGTGTATATATATTGGATCTTTTGAGGCAATTATAGATCCTGGGAGGAAATTCTGATTGGTCAATAAAAATCGATTTCAACGCCATTTTTTTTTTAGTTTAGCCAATTTATCATAAAAGGTAAAAGGGGGTAAAGGAATCATGTGTTGATTGTCCTCTAAATTTAAATTTTCTTCTTTGGTATGTAAAAAGGGAATCAATAAATCAATCAAATTCCGGGAGGCTTCGTGAATTGCTTCTTTAGGAGTTAAACTTCCATTTGTCCATATTTTGAGAAATAGTATCTCTTTGTTACCATTTTCATAAGAATGAATACTATGATTCGCATTTCGAACAGGCATGAATACAGGATCTATAGGATAACTTCCATCTTGAAAGGTATTTGGCGCTTTTATAAGATATCCACGATTCTTCTCTATTTGTAATCCAATAACCAACTCAATGGGTTCTGTCAAGGTAGCTATATGTTGTGTATTATCGACGATTTCTACATAAGGCGGTAAGATGATATCTTGAGCAGTTACATATCCAGGGCCCCTGACACAAATAGACGCCTCACAAGTTCCATAGAGATTACTTCTCAATACAATTTCTTTCAAATTCATTAAAATTTCATGTATCGGTTATTGAATACCCATTATGAAAGAATATTCGTGTGATATTTTCTAAAACTTTGCGCGTGTGATACATGTTCCTTCGATTTCTCCAAGCAAAGCTCTTCGCATCGCAATGCCTATTGTGTCTGCTTGACCTTTCATAAGCGGAGACAGAATAAAGCGCCCATAAAAAAGACGCTTACTGTCTGCTGCTGATTCAACACACTTCCACTGGAGTGTCCGAGTAGATACTGTTATTTTCTCTCGAACCATAATAATATTATTTGATCAGATCATTGAATCATTTATTTCTCTTGTTTCTCTTGCTATTGAAATATCTTCCATTTTTTTTCTATACACGTCTTTTTTTCGGGGGTCTACAGCCATTATGTGGCATAGGAGTTACATCCCGTACGAAAGTTAATAGTATACCACTTCTGCGAATAGCTCGTAATGCTGCGTCTCTTCCGAGACCGGGACCTTTAATCATGACTTCTGCTCGTTGCATACCTTGATCTACTACTGCACGAATAGCATTTGCCGCTGCGGTTTGAGCAGCAAATGGTGTCCCTCTTCTTGTACCTCGGAAGCCACAAGTACCGGCAGAGGACCAAGAAACCACTCGCCCCCGTACATCTGTAACAGTCACAATGGTATTATTGAAACTTGCTTGAATATGAATAACCCCCTTTGGTATTTTACGTGTACTCTTACGTGAACCAATACGTCCACGTGAACCCTTTTTCGGTATAGCTTTTGCCATATTTTATCATCTCATAAATTTGAGTCAGAGATATATGGATATATCCATTTCATGTCAAAACAGATCCCCTATTTGTATATGTTAGCCTTAGAAATGACGATCTTAGTAGGTTTTTTTTGTATTAACATTATAACCATTTTGTACAAGAGTTAACCCATTAGTGAGGCCCATTAGTAAAAGCCCACAATGAGGTAAAACCCTTAAATACACATCTCTAGGTTTGGAGATTGTGTGGTTCCTCTCATTTTATCAATAAACACATATCATTTTGGTTCCACCTTCTCTCTACTTTCTCTCTCTAAAAACTACTACTTTGTGTAACATGATTTGATCCGATTGGGTGCCTACAATTGGTATCAGAGCTTGTACATGATAGTTGATTGATTTTGGTGTCAAACTTTGAATCGTTGTTCGTATTTCAAAAATACGAGACATGAAATTTTTCGAAACAATCATCCGATTGGTGTTTTGGTATTAAAAGTTTTCAAATTTATGTATTTCTAACTCTTATATCTTTATCAAACTTTGGTTCATACAAAAGGTCAATTAAAATGAAAAATTTATCAACTTTAAAACTTTTTTCTCGAAAAACTGTCATTGCGTCATTTTTGAGAGAAAGAGTGCTTTATTGAAGGATATTAGTGTAAAGTTGTTATTTTTATGTTTGATGAATGACCATTGAGTAGATTTTGAGTAGAAATCTAGGAGAAAACACACGGATTAGATTGGTTTAGGTGATTTTAGGAAGTTAAGTTTCCCAGATTTTTTCTCGAAAAATTGCAATCTTCAAAAGTTTTCAAAACATTCGAGTTTTCTCGAAACTGACGTGGCAGTACTATTAAGTTGAGCCTCTACAACATAGGTGACGTGGCATTTCGAATACTTTCATTTCGAGTAATTTTTGTTTCGAGAAAAATAATTTCGAGAAATCCTACATAGCATACTGACTTAGTTGAGACTCCATTACCTTTGACACGTGGCATTTCGAGTAATTTTGTTTTCGAGAAATTGGGAAATTTCGAGTAATTTTCAAGATTATTAAGGCCAGAACCTTTTCAACTTCAAACTAAATCTTTCGAGAAATTCCTTACATAGTAGTCCTACCTCATCCTTTTGAGAACTTTCATATATTGTGTTTAGGATAGTACGGATTTCGAGTAATTACCCTAATTTGTGAAAAAGGACCTTAACAACCTAAAACTAAAACATTTCGAGAAATTTTTATACAACCAAAGTCAAACCATTGTCAATAAGAAAGATCCAAGATCAAACTTCATTTACACATCCAAAACATGTCAATCATTTTAGAGCCGTTTTTACAAGTATACTATGAGATCAAGAAAATGATACATGATAATGATGTAGAAGATAGAGATCAAGGAAATGATACATGATAATGATGTAGAAGATAGAGACAATGTAGAAAAGAATTATAACTTATTGAACGAGATTCATTCACCTGAAAGTAGTTAGTCTTCTTTTACTACTAACGCTTTCATGGCAGATATTCAAGAAGCTGATGTTCAGAACCAACCTCAATACGACTCAGACACGATTCCTGAGGTAAAAGATTATGTTGTTGTGGTGGCAAATAATCCATTTGGTTACGAGATGCAACATTCTGAATTACCCATTTCATTTAATGCAAATGAGTCTGCTCAGAATGACGCAAATCATGAACAAGAAACTGCTTTCTTTGAATCATTACTCAATAGTTGTCAAAATGAGATTGAAAAAGTTAAATTGATCAATCGCGAAGTCAAAACCGCGAATGAAAAATTAACTTCTGAGCTTGAGAGATACAAGGAAGATCAAAAAGTCTTTGAGTTAAAAAAAACGAGAGTCTGAATTAGAAATTGGTTATCAAAATTCCGTTTTAAAAGAAAAACAATTGCAAATCAAATTTGACACGCTTGATGTAACGTCAAATATGAAGATCAAATCAAATTTCTGAACTTAAAAACCAAATTTCTAAATTACAATCAACTTGCTCTAATCTTGAACAAGAAAAGAAGCAGTTGAAAACAGATTTTTCAAAACGTGAAAATGAACTTCTTGATGAAATCATTGATCAAAAAGAAAAAATCAAAGAGTTGGAAACTTTGCTTATTAAAACTGGACATTCACAGCAAACAATTAATATGATTAATAAGAACAAAGATCCACTTTTGCACACAACTAAGAAAATGGCTATTGGTTATGAAAACCCATAGAACCTCAAGAAAGCTCAGAAAGAACAGAAAGTGTTTTACAATAGCAAAGTTTTATTTGAAAAACATGAACCTCTTGTTGTTTTAGATTCTGACGAAACGATCAAACTTGAGGAACAAAGTCGATCAAAAATGAAACAAAAGAATCCTGATTTACAACCTATTGATTACAACAAGTTAAACAAACTTTCTGAATTTGTATTTGTCCCTCAAACCCCCAAAACAAAGGAACAAATATACAAATCTAATTTCTCCAAAAAACCAAGTGTTACAAAAACCGTTTCAAAACAAGTTGTTGTTTCAAAACATCTTTCCAAAATTGAGCAAATGGCTTCAAACAACACTTTTAACACAAGTGGTGTGAGAAAATATCTTGACAATGTCAAAACAAGGATTGAGCAACTTCAAAGGACTGTTGAATCTAAAACAAGTCAAAATGTGAACACTTGGAACTCTAGTTTTCACAAAGAGATGAAAAATATTTTTGATACTGATATTGCTACTCCCTTAAATAACATCTATGCGAGAGTAATTCATTTTGAAAAAGAATTCTTAAAAGAAACAGTTGACTTTGTCAAGGACTACAAATCCTTGGTAAATGAGGCAACTGAAACACAAGAAAACATTCAAAATTTGGAAAATCTAAATGATTCTCTTTTAGAAGCAGTCATTTCAACATATGTCATGTCCATCATTTTACAAACCTAGTCTGTTGAGGATGATGAAAGATTGAGAGCTGAGCATTCAGAAATTGTTTCAAAATATGAAGATGAGTTAACAACGCTTGAGAAAGGAAACTTGTCATATTTTCAACAACTTAATCGTAAACAAAAAGAATGAAAGTGTGACAATTCGTCTTACGAGCGTGCTTACAAATATTTGGAAAAGAAAAATTCTGACTTGAATGCTCAGTTAGCAACTTTGAAAGGAAAATATGTGGATACTAATTTTGTAAAACCATTGACAGCAGTGGAATCTCAAGGGTCAAATAATGTCTCAAACGCGAATTTTCAAAAAACAAGATTTGCACCGTCCGTCAATGTGAACAAGGTTAACACAAAACCAGTCACTCCACATGTTATTCCAAAATCTGGTCAAAATGATTTGAGAAACAAAACAGTTAAATCTTCAAAAGTTTCCAAGAGTCAAAACACATATGTGTTAAAACCAAACACACCTTACGGTAAACACTTCCGTCAGAACAAGCATATAGAGAAACATAAACCAAATCCAATGACAAGGCCGCGATGATTAGCAAAACAGTTACACCATCTTTAGGAATAGAAAAACCTACAAACAGTAGCATTTCAGATCCTAAGAGTACACATGCTGTAAAAAGAGTCTATTATGACAATACGGTTAAATTTGATTGTCCAGCGTGTAAAAAGTGTGTTGTAAAAGCTAATCATGACCTATGCATTTCTCAATTCATAGATGAAGTAAATTCAAGTGCTAGAAACAAACCCAAAAAGACTACAAAACAAAGAAACCCCCATAGGAGACAGAGACAAATCACTCAGTCACCTACAAGGTCTTCCACAGACAATAAGTTTAGTTCTCCAGAACAATCCGCTGCACACAAAAAGAAAACTTGTTCTAGAACAAAACTTAGGTGGCAACCTATGAGTAAAATCTTTAACACTGTTGGTCTTATGTGGAAACCCACGGGCAGAATTTTTAAATCAAGCACTAGCACAACAGATAGTGAAACCAATCCTATTCCGGAAAATGTGATTTCTATTTCAGGTACATCAAACCCACAGCCAGACAAGGAAAAGCAACCGATCTCAAATGATGAAAGTGACGAATCTCAAGATATGCCACAAGGTAAGTTCACTAACTTGGAACATATTGCTTCACGGGATTCAAAACCTTTCACTAAACAAAAATCAAAATTTTCATTTTTTTACTTCGTCAATGTTTGATTTTCCTTTCATATTATAAAAACAACACAAAAATGTATAAAATCAAAAAATCAAATAAAAACTAGAAAATCCAAAAATCCAAAAAAATATTTCAAACACGACATGTCTCTTGTATAACCAATAGTATTTACGTTTCTAGAAATGTCATTTAACAATGATACGGAGATTTAAATATGTTTGAGCGGGAGTTCATTAAAATGTTTTTTTCAAAACATGTCGTCGTCTATAAAACAATGACTTCTTAGTACTTCTGCTGAGGACTCACACTTCAAAACAAAGGCTTGTGTACACTCAGTTCACAACCCATGCTTCAAAAGATATGCAACTACATGTCTCCTACCAAAAAATCTAAGTGTGTTTCAAATCCTTTGTCACAACTTTCAAATTTAAAAATGGAACACATTTTGAGGGGGAGTTAAACAAAACCTGTTAATCTATTCAAAACATGTTGCTTGTATTTTAAAATTCAAAACAAATAGTTTTTGTTGTCTATATCAAATATCGGAACACACTGCTGCATGTAACAATCTCTCAAACAAATCTTTTGTGAAAAACAAAGGTTATTTAAAATAAATGGACTTTTTTTAGGGGAGTTAATTTAAACTCATTTGTGATTAACTGTGCAAAGCTATCTATCTTTCAAGGGTACCTGTAAACGTTTTGATAAATAAACCACTCATAATTCATGTTATCAAAAAGGCTAGGGGGCAAAGCTGTCAAAAAGGAAACTTTCAAAATAATACTATACACTCCCTCCGTCTTTCGAATACCTCACACAAACAAATATCCTACCAATAATTCTCTCAACCTCGAATTGCGTGCTAAGATCATTCCGTGTTTTTCTCATCTTTCACATTCACAAAAACAGTAAGATTCTTGATCCTTAACACTCGCCTACATTTTATTTGATGATCCATTCAGTTTTCGTAATTCTTAAAATATCTAGGGTTTCGAAATTTTTTGAGATTATTGAATAATTGATGTTAGTTGAAAAAGATAGTTAGGATAGAAGCGGTTTTAGATGTAGAATCTAATTGTCTAAGCCCCGTGAATCAATTCGTAACACATTGGAAGGATTATGGATTTTTAGGATATGAAGGTTTCGAATAATTTCGTATAGAGAGCCTTAGTGTTTATAGTGCTTGGTAAATGTTGAATTATGGTTTAGCATCATTATTAAGTTGTTTTCCCCATGCCTGATCATCTCTAATCGTGTTCTATTAGATTCCAAGAAAAAAGGTCTCGGTTTGCGTTTTTCTCGATAAAATGGCCTTAAGAGTTCAAAGGGAAATAATGCTTTTAGAAATAGGTTTATGATAGTATTGAATTGCTTTCACCCATGGTTAATTAGGTTAATTTGACAATTTAATTTAGGGTTTAAATAGGTGCGTAAGTGTAGTTTAGGATATCTAGTTGTTCGTTGTAGTGTAATGATGTGGTTATTCTTGGTTAAGTTATCATGTATTTAGTCTGTCAATCTAAAATGAAAAAAATGGCTAAGTATACAAAAGTTTTTGAAAAATAATACTTATGAAGGTTTCGAGTAATTTTGCAGAATCTGGAAAATTATGATTTTTTTGAGTAATTCTCAAGGTTTCGAATTTTTTTTGACATTTCAAAGAAAATGAGTATTTTTTACGAGAAAGCCATTTTACAATACTTTTGTTGTTATGATAGTGATTACATTGCATTTCTGTTGTCATGAGATTTATTTTGTTGCAATAATATTGTTTACATATCCCTTATCGAAATACTAATCCACAGATTTGCATGAAACTACTAGCTGAACGAAGACCAATACCATTAGCATGTTGAGTAAACTTTTCCTTAGGTAATGCCTTCGTAAAAGGATCAGCCAGATTGTCATCTGTGTGAACTTTGAGTAAATTGATCTCACCTAATTCGACTTGTTCTCGAACATAGTGATATCTCCTAGGAAAATGTCTGGCGCCCTTCATAACTCCAGGTTCATTGGCGAATGTGATGGCGGCAGAGTTGTCACAATACACATTTATAGGTAATTCAATTGACGGCATCACTCCAAGACCCGAAATGAATTTCCTTATCCAAACAGCTTCCATAGCCGCTTCCGATGCAGCAATATACTCAGCTTTTGTAGCAGACATGGCCGTTGTACTCTGCTTCTTACTCTTCCAGTCTACAGCTCCTCCATTGATGAAAAAAACGTAACCCGTCTGAGACTTTGTATCATCTTTATCAGTTTGAAAGGACGCATCGCAGAAACCTGTAACATTCAGTTCTGCGTCTGGATTTCCCCCGTACACAAGAAACATATCTTTAGTATTCCTTAAATACTTAAGAATGTTCTTAACAGCATGCCAATGATCTTTCCCTGGATTCTGTTGATAACGACTGGTTAAATTTTGTGCAAATGCCACATCTGGCCTTGTGCATCTCACTGCATACATGATAGATCCTACTGCCGAAGCATATGGAACTTTCTTCATGTGTGCCACCTCTTCAGGTGTTGAGGCACATAGTTTGCTACTTAATCCATGTTCTACTTGCATGGGCAAATATCCATTCTTGGAATTTTGCATATTGAATCTCTTCAATATTTTATCCATGTAAGCACTTTGGCTTAATCCAATCAACCGCTTAGATTTGTCTCTATAGATCTTGATTCCAAGGATGTAAGCTGCTTCTCCTAAATCCTTCATGGAAAAACATTTACCCAAATAAGCCTTAACTTCATTAAGACTAGGTATATGATTTCCCATGATTAATATGTCATCGACATATAGAATTAGGAAAGTAGTATTACTCCCACTAGCTTTGTGGTATACACATGGCTCATCGAAATTCTGAGTAAATCCAAACTTCTTGATTTCCTCATCAAATTTCTTATTCCATTGCCTTGATGCTTGCTTCAATCCATAAATGGATCTTTGAAGCTTGCATACCCGCTCAGGAAAATCTGGATTCACAAACCCCTCAGGTTGCGCCATATAGATGTCTTCATCTAGGCGACCATTCAGGAAGGCAGTTTTGACATCCATCTGCCAAATCTCATAGTCATAGTAAGCAGCTATGGCTATAAGAATCCTAATAGCTCTAATGTCAGCTACAGGAGAAAAGGTCTCCTCATAGTCAACACCATATGTTTGGGTAAAGCCTTTAGCCACTAAACGAGCTTTGTAGGTGTGTACATTGCCATCCATGTCTGTTTTCTTTTTGAAGAGCCACTTACTCCCAACTACCTTAGCATTGGGAGGAAGGTCTACTTCAATCCAGACTTCATTGTCTCTCATGGATTGCATCTCCCCATTCATAGCAACTTGCCATTTTTCCCTTTCAGGACTATTAATGGCAGCTCTATAACTAGTTGGTTCATCAAGATCCCCTAGTATAGTTTCCTCACACTCTACGTTTAAACATAGACGTTCAGGAGTTTTTATAGATCTTGTAGATCTGCGAATGGGAACCACTTCAACTTCAGGTGGAGGACCTAAACTTTCAGGTTCCACAAGAAGTGTGCTAGTGCTTTCAGAAGGTGACGTATCTTCTTGATCATTTTCTAGATCATAAAGTCTCTCACTGAATTCTTGAGATATCAGATTATCCTCAAAGAATTCGCCATACCTAGCCACGATGACTTTATTATCTGGTGGGAAGTAAAAGTAGTAACCCTTTGTTTCCTTAGGGTATCCTACGAAGATACACTTAACAGATCTTTGTTGGAGTTTATCCGGTGAGTCACGTTTAACAAACGCCTCACAACCCCAGACCTTTAAGTTAGACAAATTGGGAGCTTTTCCAGTCCATAGTTCATATGGAGTCTTATCAACCTTCTTAGTTGGAATCCTATTCAACACGTGAACAGCCATTTCAAGGGCATAGTCCCAAAAGGATAAGGGAAGAGTTGTCAGATTAAACATAGATCGTACCATATCTAACAATGTACGATTTCTCCTTTCAGATACACCATTTTGCTGTGGAGTATAAGGAGATGTGAGTTGCTGGACAATGCCACACTCAACTAGATAATCTTTAAACTCTTGGCTTAAATATTCACCACCACGATCGGATCGAAGAGCCTTAATCTTCTTACCGAGTTGTAATTCTACTTCACTTTTAAAAACCTTGAATGTCTCAAAGACTTCATGTTTATGTTTAAGTAAATAAACATAACCATAACGACTATAGTCATCCGTGAAGGTTAGGAAGTAGGTAGCACCGCGTTTTGACACATGTCTAAGTGGACCACACACATCAGTGTGTATCAATCCAAGTAGATCCGTAGCCCTTTCCACTTGATGTGAAAAGGATTTCCTTGTCATCTTACCCGATATGCAAGATTCGCATTTATCAACTGAATCATCATTGATATTTTTCAAAAACCCATCATGTTGCAGCTTTTGCATGCGATTCTTGCCAATATGTGCAAGACGACAGTGCCAAAGATAAGACGAATCCAAGTTAGACTTGATTCTCTTATTGCCAATGCTATACACAGAATTATTTCCATTGGATACATGATTTTCCATGTCTATTTCAAACACACCATTTAATGGAATTGCATTAAAGTAAAAAACAGAATTTAAAGAAACCGAAATTCCATTATTATTAAATGTGTGATCAAATCCATTATCCAACAATAAAGAAACTGAAACAACACCTCTAACAATAGACGGTGCATAATGACAATTGTTCAATACTAAAATTAAACCCGAAGGTAAAACTAAGTCAAATGTCCCTATGGCTTCAACTGCTGCACGTATGCCATTGCCCACGTACAAGTAACATTCTCCATAGTTCAGCTTCTTTGCTCCTCTAAGCCCCTGCGATGTATTACAAATGTGAGTACCACATCCTGTATCATATATCCAGGCATTTTGCTTACGAGGAAAAGAAAATAATTCAACCATAAAAATACCTGAAGTGCTCGCGCCATTTGCAGCCTTGGCATTTTTATTCTTGCGACACTCCTCAAGCAGCAATGGACAGTCCCTCTTCCAATGTCTAGGAGTGTTGCAGTGGTGACAAGCAGCCGTATCCTTCTTGGGATAATCCTTCTTCACAGGAGGATTCTGCTTCTTAGGCTTCTGCTGATGGATCACGACCTGTTTTCCTTTGTCAGCTTTGCCTTTTCCCTTCTTGTTCACATGCTGCGGTTTGTTGGGCTTAGTAACCCTACCACCCTTTATTGCCATAACAGCAGGTGTAGGTGCCTTCTTTGAGAGTCCCTTCTCAAAGTCAATAAACATTGCATGCAAATCACTTATTGTCTTCCCCGTGCAATGCATATTGAAGTTGCGCACAAACTCACTATACAATTCCTCGTTGAGGGATCGATTGATGAGACCAACTTTCACATCTTGCACATACCCACATCCGAGTGCATCCAATTGGTCAAGATATCCTTTCATCTCCAATACATGGGCACTCACGGGTGTACCAGCATCCTGCTTACACTTGGCCAGAGAATCCAACAGATCATATAACTCTGCCATTGGTGTTTTTTCAAACATGCGTATAAGCTCATTTATCATGTTCATAGGACCATAGTTCTCAAATTGATTTTGAAATTGAGTGTCCATCCCATATAACATGAGACAAGCCACATCATTGTGCTTCTCATACTCGATGTTGTACTCCTCATGCTCAGCAGTAGAGGCAGTACCAGCAGGAGTTGCAGGAAGAGGCTTACTAAGATATTCAAATCTTTTGGCAATTCTAAGAACAATCCTCAAAGAACGGTACCAATCATTGAAATTTTTAGTCCCAGTCAACTTTTCTGTTTCAATCATAGATTTGAAAGCAGAACTCATGTTACTCATGTTTGTGTTGTTGGGTTGGGCCATTTCTACAGAAAATTTCAAAAGTTAGTACTTTCGATAATTAAACTTTTCAAGAAAATTAAACACCCACGGTAAACTACATTCACCATTTAATTTTCACTGAAAACTAGGATCCAAATTGACGTCGTTTCATTACATCAGCTTTGGCTGCTAGCAATGAAAGTACTCAATAAGGTACGGGTCAATCCCAATTGCCAATATCCAATTGCAATTCCTAGAATCATGGGACTTACATATTATGCCAACTTCAGTTTCAAATGTAAGCATGTTTCACCCCAAATCTTTATGCCTTGACGCCGTTCCATTACATCAGCTTTGGCTGCTAGTAATGGAAGTGCTCAATTAAGTTAACCAACTTAGGAAACTGTAAAATTGACGTCGTTTCATCACATCAGCTTTGGCTGCTAGCAATGAAAGTACTCAATTTACCCTTAGACTACCACCCTTTGAACATCACATTCAGCTTTGGCTGCTAGTGATGTAGGATGTAACCTTAGGTGTTTCCTTTTTAGTTGGATGGCATATAACTTAAATTTAAGGGTATTAAATTTTTGATGTGTGTAATCAAAATATGTACAAAGATGTCATGCATTCATCTTTGTATCATATATTTCAAAACCAGCTTACTCATTTGTTACATTTATAAGCTCAAATCATCAAAGTTTTAATTAATAGCGTTGAGAAACTTACAACATTGCCTTAAGATGCTTCGTACGTTTTCATGGTGTACTTGGTAAGTCTAATATTGACGCACAGGCGAGCGGAGAGATAGAATGGAGTCTCTTTAAGGCCACAATTTAATGCGAAACCAACCTTATACCCACTTTATAGTTTGTCAATATTAGGTCCGCCGCTTCGACCACTTTTGTACAGTCGCATCAATTAATTAAACACTTATGATTTTCTTGCTTAAAACAATGTTACACCATTATTAAGTCATGTTTATTTTTTATATTGAAAAATTACCCTCTTGTTATAAACATGTCTACAACATATTAAACAAATGCGCAATTAAAAAAAAAAAAATAAACAACTTAATAATGAACATGCTAATAAATCAATTAAATATGTATATGTTGGTCTTAAGACTCCCATTGGTTTTCGAGCTCATTGTACCCAATGGACCACAGACGCCAATTTCTTGGCCGTGTAAGTCTTATGATTAACATATACATAACACACATAATTGATTAAATATGCGATTAATATAGGGTCTTCCCAAATTTTAGGTCTTCCCTAAAAACCTAATTAATTAGCTTTTAGTAATTTTAATTTGTGTTCAACAATCTAATTACTAAAACCCTAGTTAATTAACAATCGCATATAAATAGCACGTATAACATGTAACACTTAGCATCAATTTTCCATGACAAAACATGCATGTTTTTGTCATGGATTCTCCATATTGCACTTATAATCATGTAACACATATTATCAAGTCAATAATGTACGCATACTTAATTAATGACATCTCAAGGTACTCATTAATTTACACATAAAAGTTTACATGCAATCCTAGGGTTTCCTACAATTTTTATCAAAACCAAAACCCTAAAAACTAATTAATGGGTGTCGACCCATATTTAATTAAAATTAGGGTTTACAAAAATTAAAACCCTAGTTCATCTAAAGCATGTAAAGTTTTAATTTTTATGTGTTTAGTAATTAATTACATGTATTAAACGGGCTCTTGATGCCACTGTTGGAATATGTGAATCATAAAACTATAAACACATAAACATATAACATCAAGCAACGCAGCGGAATTACAAGATCTACATACACGTAATTAATTAACTAAATTTAAATGGATGCGTACCTTTTGGTTTCTAGCAAGAACAAGAAACCGTGCACTCCAAGAACAAGGTATAAACCCTAAATTAGGGTTTAAGTATGTCGACTTATGAACTAGTCGAATAGGGGAAAACACACAAGCTAAGGGAAGCTTGTTCTTCGTTCTTGTACACACATATTACTAGCGTTTTAATGTGAAAAGCTAGGTTCTAAGTTCACAAACACAACCCTAACTTTTATTGAAGCAAGATCGAATCACCCAAGGTGTTTGGGAGTTGGAAGTCGATCGGCCACAAGGAGAGGGAAGAAGAAGAGAATAGGGTTTGCTTGGAAATTAGGATTAGGGAATTACAAATACAAGGGGTTTGTATTTATAGGCTCCAAAACTTGTTCCCTACTCTAAGTCAACCGAAACCCTAATCCCTTAGGAGTATTCGGCCGACCTTAGCACACCAAGAGGATTCTAGATCCTTCTTGATCCCTATTTTCATCTCTCGTCCTTGTAGTTAATATTTAACGACCGTTAACCAAACTCTGTTAAATACTAACGACCGTTAAGTGTTTGTTTGTGAAATGAATAAATAAATCATAAATCTATATTTAATTATTCAAACTATTGAGACTCATACGTAATGTGTGCAATCCCGAAGTCTCGTATTCAAAACTGAACATACATATAATAATTATTATCCATAAACTCTAACACTCGTATCATATTATCTGCAGTTGAAAACAGTTCATAATGCAGCAGAAAAGAGGAATAAAAGACTAAAACCAACCAATAAATTAGAGTATACAGCATAATTGTTAAATTCAAATTTGCATCATTTCCAATATTTGTCAGTTGAAATTACCACAACACTTCTTTTTTCTGAATGAATCCAAATTAGGTTGGGTTATAATGACCCTGGGAGGGTGGGTGTGTTGACTTTACCGCTGCCGTCGCTTGTATTGTCTGTTTTGTCGGATTGTACATTTCATGAAAAATAGGCGGGACCTATGCGTAGGGAGGGTTCTTATAACACCTCCCTCCAAATTATATGCCATTTTCAGTCAATTAATTAAAGATACTCTGAACTAGTAGTCAAGATAACTGTCATTCAATACAGTGATAAATTACACAACCTGCCCATTTTGACATCTTTAGTTACTTTCATTAGTTATTTTACTATACCTAACATGTGAATATACCTCTTAAGCATCATTACAGTTAGAATGAGTCCCAATGCTTTATGAAAAACAGGTGTTGATTGTGTGTGGAGAAAATATATTACCCAAGCAATTTTCTCAAGTTAAAAATCTGTTAATTTGAGTGACGATACCCCCATGATGTCACGGGAAAAGCAGACCAATTAACATGATTGGAATGAAGACCCATATGTAACTAGAAACCTAAGTCAAGACATAAAATCAACTCTCTTTTCCGTCACCTTTCTTCTTTAATTATGATTCCCTGGTTGTGGAAATAAAAGATACTCATAATTAAAGACTTAGTGATTCTTAAAAAATGGTGCAACATCAAAGTATGCAAAAGCACTCAAAATGTTGTGAAATTTCCTTTTGCCAACCCTTTGACACATTCAAGAGGCGTAATTGGACAAGGGTTGACAATTGGTTGACACGAACATAGAGCCACAAGAAAATATGTAAGCAAGATAAGTATCAGGAAAAATAAACGCATGTTACATCAGTATATTCTTGAAAGACATGAACGAGCATTTCCTGGAGATGTTATGTAACCAGAATAACATGCTTCCTTTTTATTAATCTGTTTCATAGTTTTAATCGTTCATTTGTTAGTAATTAGCTATGGAACTATAGGAAATGAGAGAGTCGATCTTATATCACATTATCTCCAGTATGGAAACAGTTCAGAACACAGCAGAAAGAAAAAGTAAAGTAAGACTAAGGCTGTGTGTAATGGGGCGCTAGGACCCCCAAAATTGCCCTTTTCACGCCATTTTCCCCCCCCCCCCCCCCCCCCCCCCCCCCCCCCCCCCACATTACATAGGGGCGCTAAATTGCAAAAAAATACCCTAGGCGTTATGGTGCTCACGCCCATTGTACCGTTTCTATCCCAAACGGATAGTTTTCAAAACACAAAAAAAAACGCTCCCATTTTTTTTATTTTTATATACCAACAATTTTTTTATCATTTTTCACACAAAAAAAACACTACACCTTTAACAATTCAAACACATACAACTCAAACACACTTTTATAAAAATTATGGATTCTCCAAGCTCTTCATTCCTTCTTGAGTCTAGTTCCGACGACGAGATCTCGAACATGGAACAAGAAGCGGTTTCTATTGCGTCGATCGCGTTGACTAAATTGAGAGCTAAAAGAAGGGACACACCGATCCAACGAAGAGCTAGAGTTGAACGTGACCGTTTCGAAGCCTTGTCGTCTATGGACAAAGGATATCGAGAGGACGTTCGGGGTTCTTAAGAAAAGGTTTCATTTTGTGAGAAATTCTTGCTGTCTATGGACAAAGGATAAGATTAAAGATACGATGCGATGTTGTCTTATTTTACACAACATGATTTTGGAGGATGACGGGAACGCGTATTGTCAAGATTATCAGCCGGAAGAAATTGGTTTACCAATGCCGGCATTATCGTAAGCCGAAGTTATTGAAAACTCCATTCAAATGCGAAGTCACGTGAACCATTACGCGCTCATGCAAGATTTGATCGAGGAAGCGTGGATCAATCGGAATGTGACAAACAATGCGGGAAACAACAACAACAACAACGACGACGAGTAGTTTTTAATCTTAGTGTTTGTTTGAATAAAATTTAATGCAATGTTGTTTTTTTTTTTTTTTTTTTTTTTTTTTTTTTTTTTTTTTAATTAATAAAATGATGTTGTATTATTATTATTTTATTTATTTATTTATTTATTTTTTATAATTATATGCATTGTTTTAATTTAGAATGTATTATTTGATTGAATTAAAAAAAAAAAAAAAAGTGACACGTGTCAGAAAATGCCCCACGCACCATTTCTCACCATTATACATCTAAACCTATTAAGCCCCTTTGCTGACTGGGCTACCACGTATCAAAAAATGCACCATGTTCTCATTTTATCATTACACATAGCCTAAATCAAAGATTAAGTTTGACTAAACATCACAAATGCTATTTTCTATTTTGCATCATTTCCAATAGGGGTGAGCAAAAATCGAACCGCAAACCGCAAAACCACAAAAACCGCAAAAAACCTCCCCACAAAAACTGCAAAACCGCAAAAACCGGTGGATCGGTTTCAGGAAAAAATAAAAACCGATTTTGCGGTGCGGTTTCGGTTTTCACCGAAAAACCGCACCGCAAAAACCGCACCGCACCACTCTACAATTTATAATTTTTTAAATATATTTTTTTTATTTTTTAGAATAACACACTAAAATAACACACTAAAATTTATATTTTTTTATTTTTTAGATATATTTTTTTTAATATATTTTTTTATTTTTTAGAATAACACACTAAAACCGCACCAAAAACCACATAAACCCGCAAAACTGCACCAAAAATAAAAAAATATATCTTGTGGTGCGGGGCGGTTTTGACCAAAAACCAACCCGCAAAACCGCATAAACCCGCAAAACCGAAACCGCAAAAACCGCGCGGTGCGGATTCTCAATTTTTTAAAAACCGCATTTTGCGGAGCGGAGCGGTTTTTGCCAAAAACCGCACCGAACCGCCCCATGCTCACCCCTAATTTCCAATATTTGTCAGTTGAAATTACCACAACACTTCTTTTTTCTGTATGAATCCAACTTATATGCCATTTTCAGTCAATTTAAAGATACTATGAACAAGTCAAGATAACTGTCTTTTAACACAGTAATAAATTACCCCTACAAGAACAGCTATGAACAACCGCATTTAATAATGAATAGGTAGAAGACTAAAGACTTTGATACCTGGAAGAAACAAGGGAACTAAGGTGTCGTATGTTTTTTTCCAATAAGCGTTTTTTCCTTCTTTTCACTTTTTTGTCTATGGGAGGGCAAAGGTTTATGTTTATTTTTTTGTAGACATAAATGATTTTTTTCACTTCTTTCATCTTTTAAATTTCAGACAGTATCTTTCACTTCTTACCTCTTCTTTCACAAACCCTACATTTCTTTCTCAATATCATTTTTTATACGTTTTGGATCGTTTTTTTATATTTTCGTCCGTTTTTTTACGTTTTAGTCCGTCTTCTTAGTTTTCGTTTTTTTACGTTTTCGTCTGTTTTTTTACGTTTTCGACCATTTTTTTACGTTTTCGTCCATTTTTTTTTACGTTTTCGTCTGTTTTTTTACATTTTCGACCCTTTTTTTACGTTTTCATTCGTTTTTTACGTTTTCGTCTGTTTTTTTACGTTTTCGACCCTTTTTTTACGTTTTCGTCGGTTTCTTAACGTTTTCGACCTTTTTTTACGTTTTCGTCGGTTTTTATACGTTTTCGACAATGTAGAAAAGAATTATAACTTATTGAACGAGATTCATTCACCTGAAAGAAGTTAGTCTTCTTTTACTACTAACGCTTTCATGGCAGATATTCAAGAAGCTGATGTTCAGAACCAACCTCAATACGACTCAGACACGATTCCTGAGGTAAAAGATTATGTTGTTGTGGTGGCAAATAATCCATTTGGTTACGAGATGCAACATTCTGAATTACCCATTTCATTTAATGCAAATGAGTCTGCTCAGAATGACGCAAATCATGAACAAGAAACTGCTTTCTTTGAATCATTACTCAATAGTTGTCAAAATGAGATTGAAAAAGTTAAATTGATCAATCGCGAAGTCAAAACCGCGAATGAAAAATTAACTTCTGAGCTTGAGAGATACAAGGAAGATCAAAAAGTCTTTGAGTTAAAAAAAACGAGAGTCTGAATTAGAAATTGGTTATCAAAATTCCGTTTTAAGAGAAAAACAATTGCAAATCAAATTTGACACGCTTGATGTAACGTCAAATATGAAGATCAAATCTTTAAACATCGAAATTTCTGAACTTAAAAACCAAATTTCCAAATTACAATCAACTTGCTCTAATATTGAACAAGAAAAGAAGCAGTTGAAAACAAAATTTTCAAAACGTGAAAATGAACTTCTTGACAAAAACATTGATCAAAAAGAAAAAATCAAAGAGTTGGAAACTTTGCTTATTAAAACTGGACACTCACAGCAAACAATTAATATGATTAATAAGGACAAAGATCCACTTTTGCACACAACTAAGAAAATGACTATTGGTTGTGAAAACCCTTAGAACCTCAAGAAAGCTCAGAAAGAACAGAAAGTGTTTTACAATAGCAAAGTTTTATTTGAAAAACATGAACCACTTGTTGTTTTAGATTCTGACGAAACGATCAAACTTGAGGAACAAAGTCGATCAAAAATGAAACAAAAGAATCCTGATTTACAACCTATTGATTACAACAAGTTAAACAAACTTTCTGAATTTGTATTTGTTCCTCAAACCCCCAAAACAAAGGAACAAATATACAAATCTAATTCTCCCCAAAAAACCAAGTGTTACAAAAACCGTTTCAAAACAAGTTGCTGTTTCAAAACATCTTTCCAAAATTGAGCAAATGTCTTCAAACAACACTTTTAACACAAGTGGTGTGAGAAAATATCTTGACAATGTCAAAACAAGGATTGAGCAACTTCAAAGGACTGTTGAATCTAAAACAAGTCTAAATGTGAACACTTGGAACTCTAGTTTTCACAAAGAGATGAAAAAGATTTTTGATACTGATATTGCTACTCCCTTGAATAACATATATGCGAGAGTAATTCATTTTGAAAAAGAATTCTTAAAAGAAACAGTTGACTTTGTCAAGGACTACAAATCCCTGGTAAAGGAGGCAACTGAAACACAAGAAAACATTCAAAATTTGGAAAATCTAAATGATTCTCTTTTAGAAGCAGTCATTTCAACATATGTCATGTCCATCATTTTACAAACCTAGTCTGTTGAGGACGATGAAAGATTGAGAGCTGAGCATTCAGAAATTGTTTCAAAATATGAAGATGAGTTAACAACGCTTGAGAAAGAAAACTTGTCATATTTTCAACAACTTAATCGTAAACAAAAAGAATGCAAGTGTGACAATTCGTCTTACGAGCGTGCTTACAAAGATTTGGAAAAGAAAAATTCTGACTTGAATGCTCAGTTAGCAACTTTGAAAGGAAAATGTGTGGATACTAATTTTGCAAAACCATTGACAGCGGTGGAATCTCAAGGGTCAAATAATGTCTCAAACGCGAATTTTCAAAAAACAAGATTTGCACTGTCCGTCAATGTGAACAAGGTTAACACAAAACCAGTCACTCCACATGTTATTCCAAAATCTGGTCAAAATGATTTGAGAAACAAAACGGTTAAATCTTCAAAAGTTTCCAAGAGTCAAAACACATCTGTGTTAAAACCAAACACACCTTACGGTAAACACTTCCGTTAGAACAAGCATATAGAGAAACATAAACCAAATCTAATGACAAGGCCGCGATGATTAGCAAAACAGTTACACCATCTTTAGGAATAGAAAAACCTACAAACAGTAGCATTTCAGATCCTAAGAGTACACATGCTGTAAAAAGAGTCTATCCTGACAATACGGTTAAATTTGATTGTCCAGCGTGTAAAAAGTGTGTTGTAAAAGCTAATCATGACCTATGCATTTCTCAATTCATAGATGAAGTAAATTCAAGTGCTAGAAACAAACCCAAAAAGACTACAAAACAAAGAAAACCCCATAGGAGACAGAGACAAATCACTCAGTCACCTACAAGGTCTTCCACAGACAATAAGTTTAGTTCTCCAGAACAATCCGCTGCACACAAAAAGAAAACTTGTTCTAGAACAAAACTTAGGTGGCAACCTATGAGTAAAATCTTTAACACTATTGGTCTTATGTGGAAACCCACGGGCATAATTTTTAAATCAAGCACTAGCACAACAAATAATGAAACCAATCCTATTCCAGAAAATGTGATTTCTATTTCAGGTACAACAAACACACAACCAGACAAGGAAAAGCAACCTATCTCAAATGATGAAAGTGACGAATCTCAAGATATGCCACAAGGTAAGTTCACTAACTTGGAACATATTGCTTCACGAGATTCAAAACCTTTCACTAAACAAAAATCAAAAATTTCATTTTTTTACTTCGTCAATGTTTGATTTTCCTTTCATATTATAAAAACAACACAAAAATGTATAAAATCAAAAAATCAAATAAAAACTAGAAAATCAAAAAATCCAAAAAAATATTTCAAACACGACATGTCTCTTGTATAACCAATAGTATTTACGTTTCTAGAAATGTCATTTAACAATGAAACGGAGATTTAAATATGTTTGAGCGGGAGTTCATTAAAATGTTTTTTTCAAAACATGTCGTCGTCTATAAAACAATGACTTCTTAGTACTTCAGCTAAGGACTCACACTTCAAAACAAAGGCTTGTGTACACTCAGTTCGCAGCCCATGCTTCAAAAGATATGCAACTACATGTCTCCTACCAAAAACTCTAAGTGTGTTTCAAATCCTTTGTCACAACTTTCAAATTTGAAAATGGAACACATTTTGAGGGGGAGTTAAACAAAACCTGTTAATCTATTCAAAACATGTTGCTTGTATTTTAAAATTCAAAACAAATAGTTTTTGTTGTCTATATCAAATATCGGAACACACTGCTGCATGTAACAATCTCTCAAACAAATCTTTTGTGAAAAACAAAGGTTATTTAAAATAAATGGACTTTTTTTAGGGGGAGTTAATTTAAACTCATTTGTGATTAACTGTGCAAAGCTATCTATCTTTCAAGGGTACCTGTAAACGTTTTGATAAATAAACCACTCATAATTCATGTTATCAAAAAGGATAGGGGGCAAAGCTGTCAAAAAGGAAACTTTCAAAATAATACTATACACTCCCTCCGTCTTTCGAATACCTCACACAAACAAATATCCTACCAATAATTCTCTCAACCTCGAATTGCGTGCTAAGATCATTCCGTGTTTTTCTTATCATTCACCTTCACAAAAACAGTAAGATTCTTGATCCCTAACACTCGCCTACATTTTATTTGATGATCCATTCAGTTTTCGTAATTCTTAAAATATCTAGGGTTTCGAAATTTTTTGAGATTATCGAATAATTGATGTTAGTTGAAAAAGATAGTTAGGATAGAAGCGGTTTTAGATGTAGAATCTAATGGTCTAAGCCCCGTGAATCAATTCGTAACACATTGGAAGGATTATGGATTTTTAGGATATGAAGGTTTCGAATAATTTCGTATAGAGAGCCTTAGTGTTTATAGTGCTTGGTAAATGTTGAATTATGGTTTAGCATCATTATTAAGTTGTTTTCCCCATGCCTGATCATCTCTAATCGTGTTCTATTAGATTCCAAGAAAAAAGGTCTCGGTTTGCGTTTTTCTCGATAAAATGGCCGTAAGAGTTCAAAGGGAAATAATGCTTTTAGAAATAGGTTTATGATAGTATTGAATAGCTTTCGCCCATGGTTAATTAGGTTAATTTGACAATTTAATTTAGGGTTTAAATAGGTGCGTAAGTGTAGTTTAGGATATCTAGTTGTTCGTTGTAGTGTAATGATGTGGTTATTGTTGGTTAAGTTATCATGTATTTAGTCTGTCAATCTAAAATGAAAAAAATGGCTAAGTATACAAAAGTTTTCGAAAAATAATACTTATGAAGGTTTCGAGTAATTTTGCAGAATCTGGAAAATTATGAATTTTTTGAGTAATTCTCAAGGTTTCGAAATTTTTTTGACATTTCAAAGAAAATGAGTATTTTTTACGAGAAAGCCATTTTACAATACTTTTGTTGTTATGATAGTGATTACATTGCATTTCTGTTGTCATGAGATTTATTTTGTTGCAATTATCTATCGTTTCAAGTAATTTTTAGATAAATAGTGCTTTTCGAATAAATTTCACTTCGAATACTTTGTGATGAATAGTGACTTCGAGAAAAATTAGTTTCGTGTAATTTGGCTAGAACAGTTCTTTCGAGCTTTCGAATACTTTTCTGGGAACATTATCTTCGAGTAAAAAACCAATTTTCAGGAAACAAAACTTTTCGAGTAAAAAGGTGTGAACAGTGTTTTTCAAGAAAAATGACAACTTGTTTTTTTTAACTGTGAACAGTATTCTTCCACAAAAATGGTCTTTTATACAATTTTCGAATAACTTTTAAACCATAATGGAATACTTTCATATAACAAGTTTTTAGACAACTTTTTCGAAAAACCTTTCATGTACCAAAAGAAACAAAATGAATTTGATTGCTTCATACTCAAAGTGATCTAAAAAAGTTTAACAACAAATGTTTTCTCCAAAATATCAAAATAGACTTGTAACGGGACGGGTAATAACTTCAAGCTAGTTATTAGGTCTAGTTATCACCTCAAAGCTCATAATGTAAACCTTTATCTAGCAACGTAAGCGTGTCTCGTGAAGTTATGTCTGTTAAAACTTTTTGTCACTATGTTACTTCAATTCACAATATTGTATGCATGATCCCATAAGTTTCAGAATGCCTTAGATGTTAAGCATGCTACTTGACTAGACTTAGTATGCAATGAGATATCAAGTCAAGTCTGAGCTATTTCAAATCATCTTGAGTTTACTAGTTCACAACAATATCCTCTTTAGTAAACCTATTCATAGATGGGTAATAACTTCAAGTTAGTTAGTAGGGCTAGTTGTCACCTAAAAGCTGATGATGTATCCCTTTCTCTAGCGACGTAAGCGTGTCTCGGTGGAATTTGCTTGCTAAGAGTATATTATCCTTTTCAAATAACTAGTATCTCATAGATCTCTTTTTAACTCAAAAGTATCTCAAATGATTTTGTGACATCATGGAAAACAAAGTACTTAGACGGGTAATAATTTCAAGTTGTTTATTAGAGCCAGTCATCACCTAAAAGCTGATGATGTATCTCTTTACTCAGCGACGTAAACGTGTCTCGGTAGTACTCTGCAATCCTACATGTTACACTCAAAAAGTTTCACTGTAAAGTACTTTCCAAATGAAATCTGATTCTCTTGTGTTTTCATAACACAATGTTGCTAAATTTCAACAAAACGAATGGTATATGCTTGTGTTCAAACCAATTTTTACATAATACAAAACATATTACATGTCTTTTCAAATTCATCAAAGTTCATCTACAAAGCACTTTTGAGAATACCTGAAACAGACTTATCTAAAAGCTTCTCATCTTCAAGTTGGTTATTAGGGTTAGTTGTTACCTAAAAAATGACAATGGATCCCTTTAGTCAAGCAACGTAATAGAGAGCTTAAGGATTAGTTATGTCAAGGAAAATCTCACCATGTCTAAAAACAATTTTGAGACTACTTAAGAATGACTTTACCACGAATCTCTTGTCTTCAAGGTGGTTCTTAGAGTTAGTTGCCACTTAAAACATGACAATGGATCTCTCTAACTACGCTTGTAATATAGGGTTCAAAGTAAGTCACGAATAAGAAAATCTCACTGAGTCAACAAGATTTGAGATCACTTAAAATTAACTAAATTGAGAGTTACTAATCTTCAAGGTAGCTATTAGGGCTAGTTGTTACGTAAAAACTGACAATGCATCCCTTTAACTACACAACGTAACATAGTACTCAAAGTTATTTTATTTTGAAGACATCTCACTCTCATGCAATACAACGATTTTTGTCTCAAATGCTTTTCTCTTAAAAGTTTGTTACAAAAGCTATGAAACTTTTCCCAAAAATTTCAAGTAAGATTAGTCTAACGTATATTTTCTACATGAGAATATAAAACTACGTTATGACTTAATCAAAAATACTTTGAAAGAGTATCAATCTTTAAATCAGATTTTTGGTGAGGAAATACAAAAACAAAACGAGAGATAAAATCGTATGTGAAAAGAAAAGAACATACGTCTTGTGTCAGAAAAAGGGTTCAAGGCACATGAGAAAGAAAATGAAATACGTACTCAAAAAAGAATTGCCAGAGTACAAAAATAGACAAAGAGATTTTATGCTTTCATTTGTATTCTTGTGAAACTAATACACGTATTACTTTCATCTCAACATTCATAATGGCAGATGATCAAGCACAACATCATGATGAACAACCACAAGATCAACAATAACCTCCACCACTACCTACACTTACTGCTGAAGAACTTGTACCTGAGCTAAAACAAAACCCCATCTTCAACACCAACTCTCGACTACCTCATAAATTCAAGTTTCCACAACAAATCATCTTCAATATACTCCGACAACAAACCATATTCCCTGCACTAACTCTCACAGCCTCAATACTGGAAATATATATCCAACAGTTTTGGTATACGGCAGAATACTCATACCGAACAGCTCAAATCACCGCAACCATTGACAGACAACAAGTCCAAGCCGATCTAAATGACTTTCGCACTATACTCCAACTACCATTTGAGTCAAATGATCGACCGTATCAGCCAATGCGTACTGCAACTCAGATACTGGACTTTGTTCGTCGACTTGGATATGATACACAAGAAGGTAGACTCAGGAATCCATCTGACATCAAGAAAAAGTATATCCCACAACCTTGGCAAACAATCATGATAATCCTGAACCGTTGCACTACCGGAAAGAAAACGGGAAAGGAATCGCCAAAGTTACTTACTATGCAGATGATGGAAGGTATCGTATACAACCGACACATTGACTATGCTTCACTCATATGGGAAGATTTCTATGAGCATGTCAATGAGAAAGGCAAGAACAAAGGCCTCCCGTTTTGTCGGTACATCAAGCTACTCATTTAGTATTGGATTGAAATGCACGAGAACATCACCTTTAGAGCACCAGAAGTGTATCAGTATCATACGTAACTTGATGACGACATAATCAAGTTTATTCGTGATGATCCAAAAGCTACAACTTGTGATGGGATGTTGATTCCACAAGTACTTTTGAACCTTGTCAGCAAAAAGTTAAAAGCCTATAACGACTACATGACAATGATTGCTAAAAGGCTTCCACAACAACCGGTGAGATCTACTCCAGCTACAACAACACCAACACCAGTAGCACAGAGACAAACTAGATCAGATACCGAAGTGTCACGAAGAAAAGACAAGGGTAAAGCCATTGATCGCGGAAGCAAACGGTTGACGAGAAAGCAACATGGCAGAGGGAAAGGTGTTATGATACGGGAAAGGTCACCAGAACAACAAGACTCAAGTGACGATGATGACAGTGACCCACCAGTTGACAGAGATTTCCAAATGTTGGCTGAGGGATTAAGAATAAGTCGGGAACTTGAGCGTAAGCGTCAAGAAGATGAAAGGTTGAAACAACAAGCTGATGATCGAGAACTGGAACGATTGCTTTCAGGTGGGAATTGTAACACCTGGTAATTTTCCAAAACCTTTTTCAATAGCCAAATATTTATTTTTGCATCACCTTAGCATTTAAACTTTGTCCCGAACTTATTTGAACTTGAGAAACGTGAGATATCTTGAGAAATGAGAACGTTGTCCCTTTATTTGAGCCGGCACAACCTAGAAAGCACGAAACGAATCGATTTGCCAAATAAATTAACTTCGAGAAAGTTATGCGTGTTTATACTTAATTTTACTAGAAAAATTATTTAGGAAACAATGGCGCAAGTTTCATAAATTTTAGTGTCCGTTTGGTACGTTAAATGGGTCCCGCGATAAATATTACCAAAGTTTGCTCAACTTGCCAATATACTCCCTCCGCTCACCTTTTCACTCTCACCCCTCACATTGCGTTTGTCCAATATTGGCCCCTCTCATTTCCATAAAACACCCCATTCACTCTCTCTCCTCTCATAATAACACAAACTCACTCATACTACTCTCTTTCTCTACACCATTGCCGAAATCGACCGGCGGCCACCACACCACCATCGCCAGAATATTTTTCGGCCAAACACCAAACTTCACCCAAACATAGCTATCGATCCCGTCTTCTTTTTTGGAGCTTTTGACCTCGAGTAGAGCCTGTTTGATACCCGGTCAACGCCACCGCCGCAACCACAGTCCACCACCACCACTCCGCTGCATCACCTCACATCTCTCTCTCTCTCTCGGTATAGCACTCACGCGCCCCCACCCCCCTTTATTTTTTTTAAACTGAAAACCTTAACCCTAGATTTTTGATAAAAACGTTATTATTATAAAAACTTGTTTTAAAAACTTTTGTTTCAACCAAAAACGTGTGGATCCGATTGTTTTTCTCGTAACTCGGCCATGACTCGGTCCGAGTCACGCAAATCAGCCGAGTCAACTCGCGATTTGAGTTGACTCGGGGTGAGTTTGTATTGTTTTTGATTTAGTTTAACTTGGTTCCTTGATTTATAGCTTGGTTTGGATTTTGGTGTGGATTTGGTCTCGGCCGAGGGCTACGACTCGTGTGAGTCAAGCCGTGACTCATGGTGAGTCATGGCGTGGGGTTGTTTGTTGGTTATTTTTGTTTGTGGGAGTGTTTTGGATGAGGTTTTGGTTTGGTTTGGTTGAGTATAGCCGAGAGCCTCCAAGGCTCGACGGGGAGTGAGCCATGACTCGAGGCAAGTCACGGCATAGGTTTAGGAGTAGTTTGTTGTTTGTGTTTGTTTGGATTTGTTTGGTTTTGGATTTGGATGAGTTTGGGTTTAGCCAAGAACTACATAGGTTCGGATAAGGTCAAACCGTGACTCGAGGTGAGTCACGGCAAAGGATTGTTGGTTGATTCGAGTAGTGTTTGGATTTGGTTATGTTTATGGTTAGGCCGAAAACCACATAGACTCAATGGAGTCGAGCCATGACTCACGGGAGTCACGATAATGGTTGTTATGTTTAGTGTATCGAGTCGTGTTTAGTCGAGACTCACGGGAGTCTCGGCCATGTCGTACTCAAGGTTAGAAAACCTCGAGTCAACTTTATATTAGTTTTGTCGTTTATTTTATTTTCCGTTATTTATTTATTTATTTGTTTATCGATATGGTGTTTCGGGATAACATGGGATTTGATTTGGAAATTTGACTTGGATATGTGTTATTAACCTATGCTTGGATGAGAATTGGACGTTATTGGATTTACGGTATTAGCCGATGGACCTTATGGACGATTTTGGTACTTGAGACGGAAGAGTATGTTAGACTCATAAGAGTTTAACATATTTGGACCCGAACATACACAAAATGGTCGATAAACTTGACAACTAATATACACGCGAATGATAATGTCTAATTATATATTTAACTTGTAAAATGTGACGATAAAACTTATATTAGTTAAGAGTCGTAACGACTTGGAAATGCTTTATAAACGGACGCATCATGTCCAAATTTCGATAAAACCTTTTATGACTTAATCGTTTATAACTATTTAATATCCTAAAACCTTTTCGAAACTTATACGCTTTCCTTCTAAATCATGACGTTTTATCAACTATTTGGGAAATGGGTAAAACACCGAAACAACCTATTGATGTTTTTCTCTCTTGTTTTCTTATTTTATTCCTTCTTTATTTTTCTTATTTCTTCTCTCTTTTCTTTATTCTTTTCTACGTATTCATCTGTGTTTGCCGACTTTTATTATTTTAAATTTCTCATATCTACACGAGTCTTAAACGTTTATTTTTTTCAAACGCCATTGAAACTAAATCTTTCATTTCAAATACGAGTATTACTTTATAAATCGTTTCGAGGTTTATTTCTGAGACATGCCATTTACTTATTAGGTTGTGCTGAGGTTCATTTGTTGTGCTGTACCATCTGATCATTTGCGATATCTTGTTTCTCTACTACTAAGGTGTGATTCATAGCCCCACTTTACTTTTAAATTGTTTATAAACCCATGGGGGAGATACATGCTATTTACTTTTCATGAACACAATTGTTTAAATGTATGCTATTCCTAACTAAGATGATATTGCTAAGTACTGACCTTGCCAAAAGCAAGTCCCTCGATCATGAAACATTAATCACTTGCGAGTGAGCGCGAATATAGGGATATAGGCCTATAGGATTTGACCATCCCGCCATGTTGACTAAGTCCGGTCCGCATGTGATGTACTATATTCGATTTATCACTAGGTATCTGGCAAAGTATCTAGCTTGAGGGAAACTATTATATTATGAATTCCACGGTTACTGTCAACTTACGCCAATGTTATTTGGTGTCGGTTAACGTTTTGCGTGTCATGAGCTTGGCAACTGTTTGACGCTTACCTGATATATGTATTTGTTACTTATATCTTCCAGACTTGAAAATCTTGTGTTCAACTATTTATTTTAAACCTATGGATTTCACTCAACCTTTGTGTTGACTTTTTAAGCATGTTTTATCTCAGGTAATTGATGCATACTGCACTGGCACTGGGTGTGGCATGAAGATCATCGATGGCTATCGGCTTTTACTATCTATTTACTTTTTACTATCACTTATCATTCGAAAAACCCCTTTTGAACTATGTCTTTTATTTCCGCTGCGTATGATGTTTGAGAATCTTTTGAATTCTAATGTTATTTATAATTTGAATGATATGTTTTTATTAAAACGACTTGTTATGAGGTCGTTATCAATGATTTTGACTGTTTTACCTGAAAGTAATACCCCAAACTATGTTCCGCTGCCATATTCCGAGTTGGGGGTGTTACAGAATGGTATCAGAGACACGAATTATAGGGAACGAGGTCATACTCGACTATAAACATTTTGGTTCGAAACATTTTCAAAATCGATAGCCATCAGCCCTCCATGCCACTTCGCTCTTTTTATGCTTTATTTAAACTTTTGTATGCATGCACTTACACTATTACATACTTGGATTTTCCGCTGCTATTTTACTTCATATAAAACCATTTTTATAAAAATTGCCTAGAATTTTTATATTTTCTGATACCCCTTGTAGAGTATCATGTCTGCACCAGTCCCATCCGGTCAGTTATCAGTTGCACCTCTTGATCCCGCGCTTGCACCACCTAGTCCAGAGGAGGATCCATACCCTATTGATGATGAGACTGAGGATGATGATGAGATAGAGGATGATGATGACGAGGAGGAGGAGCCGGAGGATCTCCCTATACCACTTTCACCAGCAGTGTCAAATGTCACATATGAGTCTGATACGTCGGATGCATTGGGACATGCACTTGCTACCAAGGTGACATCTGAGCCACCATCGACGTTCGAGATTGGATAGTCTTCAGCAGTGCCGCGAGTGACACCCTCAGAGCTTAGGGCTGAGCTGAGCCATTTGCGTCAGGATATCGGTTGGTGTACGGGTCACTACATGTTGATGTCTCGACAGTTGAGTGCGCGACAGACTGATGTTCTAGGGTTGAAAAAGGAGATTAAGGGAGATAGGAGAGCTATTGGTGATTTGTATGTTGGTTGTATGAGCATGCTGTGAGGTTGAGTTTGACAAAGAAGACAGAGACAGAGATTCGGGAGCGTCTGGCGTTATTAGAGAAGAGGATGACAGAGTTTGAGAAGATTGTGGAGAAGTTGGACCTTGGAGCTGTGTTCACTGATATTGATAGCCGTCATTACCAGCGTAGTATCCAGGAGTTGAGGGATAAGATCCATGCCATACAGTGGCAGGCGTACTATGATAGGATGGCGGGATTCCGTTTCGATGATAGTGTTAATGTATTGGCTACATATGGAGGAGACCGTCAGTAGAAATTAGTGATCATCTTTATTATGGTAGTTTAGTATTATAGTAGTAGTTTGCCTTGTACGTACTAAACTGACTAGTTTCAGTTAGTAGATTTTGATAAGAAACTTGTAGTCGTTTTGCATATCTTTTAAAACTTATGACAAGTATTGAATCTATGATGTATTTTGGTGATGTACTATTTATGATGTTGAACGTACACTATGTTATGATGTATCATTGTGTTGTTTACCTTGTGTTATGATTCTGTTACATTGATCAAATACTTACCGTGTTGTAAACTTGTAATGATTGATAGAATTATGCCGCCTAGGAGAATGACACCAGCAGAGATTCAGAAACTGGTTGATGACGGTATCGCCGCGGCACTTGCAGGGCAAGCGGGTGTTGGCAATCCAAATGGTGGGCATGCATGAGTGTTCGTTGCTAATGATAATCGTTTCTGCACCTATAAGGACTTTATGAATTGTAAGCCTATCACTTTCAAGGGAACTCAAGGAGCTGTTAGTTTGACTCAGTGGTTTGAGAAGACAGAGTTTTTGTTTCTACGAAGTAAATGTTCTGAGGATTTCAAGGTGAAGTATGCGACAGGTACCCTGGTGGAACATGCGTTGTCTTGGTGGAATTCTTTTGTTCAAACCATGGGACTAGAAAATGCTTACAACATTCCGTGGGAAGAATTCAAAAGGGAAATGGTTAAGAAGTACTGTAGTCGTAGTGATGTGAAGAGGTTGGAGACTGAGTTTTACTATTTGGCTGTGAAGGGTGTTGATCTTGCTACTTATGTGCGTCGGTTTCAAGAATTGAAGGTTTTCTGGCTCACATGGTGCTAGATGATGAGAAACTACTGGAGAAGTTCATTGGTGGGTTACCCTACAGTATTGAAGGGCATGTGACGTCTTACAACTCTCAGACTCTGGATGAGACTATTTGTATATCTGAGCGACTTTTGGATCAAGTGATCAAACATGGTGTTGTTCAAAGGAGTAACAACTATGAAAACAAAAGAAAGTGGGATGACAACAAGAGGAACACCAACTACAACAAATTCAACAATCGCAACAACAACAGTAACCCTCACCACACCAACAATAACAACAAAAATCAGTACCGTAACAACAACCATCACCAACAACAGAACAGAAGGCAAGAGACTGTTAAGGCTTATGTGGCTGCACCAGCACAAGTTGGAGGATATGCTGGGCCACACCCATTTTGTGATAAGTGTAGACAACATCACGCTGGACCATGCACAACTACGTGTCAGAAATGTCAGAAGGTTGGACATATTGCTAAACATTGTAAGAGCAGAGTTGTGGCTACTGGGAGTAACACACAGCCAGTAGTGACATGTTTTGGATGTGGAGAGTGTGGTCACTACAGGAGTCATTCCCAAAGAATAACGGTCAGCAAACTGAAGGCGCACGTGGGAGAGCATATGTGATGGGCAATGGAGAGCAGCAACAAGATCCGAATGTGGTTACTGGTACGTTTCTACTCAACAATCATCATGTTAAGGTTTTATTCGATCTGGTCCCGATATGAGTTTTGTTTCTTCTACGATTTCACCATTTCTTGATATCACCCCTACCACCTTAGACACTAGTTATAACATTGAGCTAGCTAATGGCAACCTAGTTGACACTTGCCCCGTAATCCGAGGCTGTACTCTAAACCTTCTAGATTACCCGTTTAGTATCGATCTCATGCCCATTGAACTCAAAAGCTTCGACGTAGTGGTTGGTATGGATTGGTTATCCAAGCATCAGGCGAGTATCATTTGTGGTGAACGAGTTGTTCATATTCCTTTCGATGGTGAAACTTTGATTATCCGAGGAGACCGTAGTGGAACCCGTTTGAGTATCATATCTTGTATCAAGACCTTGAAATACATCGAGAAGGGATGTCATGCATTCATAGCACATGTGACTGAGAAGAAGTCGGGAGAGAAGCGACTTGAGGATGTTCCAATTGTGCGTGATTTTCCCAAAGTATTTCCCAAAGAGCTACCTGGACTTCCACCCGTTCGAAAAGTGGAATTTCAAATCGACTTAGTGCTGGGAGCTGCACCCGTAGCACGTGCACCGTATCGACTAGCGTTGCCCAAAGATGCAAGAACTGTCTAATCAACTGCAAGAGTTGTTGGATAAAGGGTTTATTCGACCAAGTTCCTCACCCTGGGGAGCACCAGTGTTATTCGTGAAGAAGAAAGATGGTTCATTCAGGATGTGTATTGACTACCGTGAGCTGAATAAGTTAACAGTGAAGAACCGATACCCGTTGCCAAGAATCGATGACTTATTCGACCAGTTATAAGGATCAGGTTTCTACTCCAAGATAGAATTACGGTCAGGTTATCATCAACTCAAAGTCCAGGAAGAGGATATTCCCAAGACAGCATTCAGAACTAGATATGGCCATTATGAGTTTCAAATGATGCCTTTTGGTTTGACAAACGCACCTGCTGTATTCATGGATCTCATGAACCGAGTGTGTAAACCATATCTGGACAAGTTCGTTATAGTCTTCATTGACGACATTTTGATCTACTCCAAGCGTGAAGAAGAACACAAGCAGCATCTGACGATCATCTTGAAGCTACTCAAGGAAGAGAAGTTGTATGCGAGATTCTCTAAGTGTGAATTTTGGATTCGCACGGTACAATTCCTTGGTCATGTGATTAACAGTAAAGGGTTACATGTGGACCCCATGAAAATTGAAACTATTGAGAATTGGCCGACACCCACCAATACCACAGAGATTCTCCAATCTCTGGGATTGGCCGGATACTACAGTAGATTCATCGAGGGATTCTCCAAAGTAGCTAAACCGTTAACTACGTTAACTCAAAAGAATACGAAGTATGAGTGGGGTAAGGACGAAGAAGATGCATTCCAAGCCCTGAAGCAGAAGCTTTGTAGCGCACCGATTGTAGCATTGCCAGATGGAGCTGAAGATTTCGTAGTCTATTGCGATGCATCACACCAAGGGTTTGGAGCAGTTTTGATGCAACGAGGGAAAGTCATGGCATATGCTTCCCGAAAACTTAGGACTCGTGAGGAGAACTATACCACGCACGGTTTGGAATTAGGAGCTGTGGTTTTTGCACTTATGATGTGGAGACACTATCTATATGGAACGAAGTGTACAGTCTTTACCGATCACAAGAGTCTTTAACATATTTTAGATCAGAAGGAGTTGAATATAAGACAGTGACGATGGTTGGAAACGTTAAACGACTATGACTGTGAAATCCGATACCAGACAGGAAAAGCGAACGTCGTGGCTCATGCCTTGAGCCGTAAGACAGTGACGATGGTTGAGCCGCAAATTAAGAACCTATTGCAAGCCGCAAGAGACCGACAGAAGAGTTACGCGGATGTGAGGCGTAAACTACTGGAGTTTCAAGTTGGAGATAAAGTTATGTTGAAAGTCTTACCATGGAAAGGCGTGATACGGTTTGGTAAGCGAGGAAAGCTAAACCCTAGGTACATTGGGCCGTTCAAGATTTGGAACAAAGTTGGTCCTGTAGCCTACAGACTTGAACTACCACCAGTGCTCAGTAGAGTGCACCCTACGTTTCACGTGTCCAATCTGAAGAAGGGCTTATCCAATGAGTCAGCCGTAATTCCTCTTGATGAAATTTAGATTGACGAGCAGTTGAACTTTATTGAGGAACCAGTCGAAATCATGGACCGTGAAGTTTAAGCAGCTGAAGAAGAGTCGTATTCCCATTGTGAAAGTCCGTTGGAATTCCAAGAGAGGACCCGAGTTCACCTGGGAATGTGAGGACAAATTCAAGCGCAAGTACCCGCACCTTTTCACAACCACGACTAATAACGCTAACTGAAATCCGGGACGGATTTCCAAATATGATGTAGGTGCTGTAACACCCGGTAATTTTCCAAAAGCTTTTTCACAAGCCAAATATTTATTTTTGCATCACCTTAGCATTTAAACTTTGTTCCGAACTTATTTGAACTTGAGAAACGAGAATGTTGTCCCTTTATTTGAGCCCGCACAACCTAGAAAGCATGAAACGAATCGATTTGCCAAATAAATTAACTTCGAGAAAGTTATGTGTGTTTATACTTAATTTTACTAGAAAAATTATTTCGGAAACAATGGCGCAAGTTTCATAAATTTTCGTGTCCGTTTGGTACGTTAAATGGGACCCGCAATAAATATTACCAAAGTTTGCTCAACTTGCCAATATACTCCCTCCGCCCACCTTTTCACTCTCACCCCTCAACTTTCGTTTGTCCAATATTGGGCCCTCTCATTTCCATAAAACACCCCATTCACTCTCTCTCCTCTTATAATAGCACACACTCACTTACACTACTATCTCTCTACACCCTTGCCAAACACCAAACTTCACCCAAACATAGATCTCGACCCCGTCTTCTTTTCTGGAGCTTTTGAGCTCGAGTAGAGCCCGTTTGATACCCGGTCAACACCATCGCCGCCACCACTCCGCCGCATCACCTCACCTCTCTCTCTCTCTCTCGGTATAGCACTCACGCGCCCCACCCCCCTTTATTTTTATTTAAACCAAAAACCCTAACCCTAAATTTAAAAAAAAACATTTTTATTATAAAAACTTGTTTTAAAACCTTTTGTTTCAACCAAAAATGTGTGGATCCGATTGTTTTACTCGTAACTCGGCCGTGACTCGGTCTGAGTCAACTCACGATTCGAGTTGACTCGGGGTGAGTTTGTATTGTTTTTTATTTAGTTTAACTTGGTTCCTTGATTTATAGCTTGGTTTGGATTGCTTTGGATTTTGGTGTGGATTTGATCTCGGCCGAGGGCTACGACTCGTGTGAGTCGAGCCCTGACTCGTGGTGAGTCATGGAGTGGGGTTGTTTGTTGGTTATTTTTGTTTGTGGGAGTGTTCTGGATGAGGTTTTGGTTCGGTTTCATTGAGTATAGCCGAGAGCCTCCAAGGCTCGACGGGGAGTGAGCCGTGACTCGAGGCAAGTCACGACATAGGTTTAGGAGTAGTTTATTGTTTGGGTTTGTTTGGATTTGTTTGGTTTTGGATTTGGATGAGTTTGGGTTTAGCCAAGAACCACATAGGTTCAGATAAGGTCAAACCGTGACTCGAGGTGAGTCACGACAATGGATTGTTGGTTGATTCGAGTAGTGTTTGGATTTCGTTATGTTTATGGTTAGGCCGAAAACCACATAGACTCAATGGAGTCGAGCCATGACTCACGGGAGTCACGGTAATGGTTGTTATGTTTAGTGTATCGAGTCGTGTTTAGTCGAGACTCACGAGAGTCTTGGCCGTGTCGTACTCGAGGTTAGAAAACCTCGAGTCAACTTTATATTAGTTTTGTCGTTTATTTTATTTTCCGTTACTTATTTATTTATTTGTTTATCAATATGGTGTTTCGGGATAACATTTGGATAGCATGGGATATGATTTGGACATTTGACTTGGATATGTGTTATTAACCTATGCTTGGATGAGAATTGGACGTTATTGGATTTACGGTATTAGCCGATGGACCTTATGGACGATTTTGGTACTTGAGACGGAAGAGTATGTTAGACTCATAAGAGTTTAACATATTTGGACCCGAACATACACAAAATGGTCGATAAACTTGACAACTAATATACACGCGAATGATAATGTCTAATTATATATTTAACTTGTAAAATGTGACGATAAAACTTATATTAGTCAAGAGTTTTAACGAATTGGAAATGCTTTATAAACGGATGCATCATGTCCAAATTTTGATAAAACCATTTATGACTTAATCGTTTATAACTATTTAATATCCTAAAATCTTTTCAAAACTTATACGCTTTCCTTCTAAATCATGACGTTTTATCAACTATTTGGGTAATGGGTAAAACACCGAAACAACCTATTGATGCGTGGGTTTTGCAACCTTGCCAAAAGCAAGTCCCTCGATCATGAACCATTAATCACTTGCGAATGAGTGCGAATATAGGGATATAGGCCTATAGGATTTTACCATCCCGCCATGTTGACTATTGATGCGTGGGTTTTGCAACCTTACAACAGGTTTTACCTCTCGAGGGATCTCAAGAGGCTTACAACCCCACCAGGCAGTGTACCTGACCGATGTAGTATAGTGTAGTGGTAAGTACGGGGGATTGATCGTTCTCCACAGGGAATAGTGTTCGTTTGGTGTGAAAGACTACTCTAATTAGGTCTAATGGTTGAGGAAGATTCTTTTTATGTTTTTATATTTTTATGAAAGCAAGTAAAATCTCGGTTTTGAAAGAGTGGGCGGAATTAGTTGCTAGCCAACTAACCCAAATTACTACGAATGCAAATAAAATAAATAACAAAAATGAAAATGTGGTGAGAAACTTATGTGTAGAGAAATGTGTTTACTTAGATTTCCTTACTCCCTAACTATCTTTTACCGGTTAATTAGTGTGTATTAGTCGCGTGGATGACGGGTGTATTCCTTAATACCATTCGTGGGGTGGCGTACTTACTTCCCCAACTCTACAAGCTCCTACTTCACTCCTATGTCGAGCCGGCTAGGAAGCTCTTAACATGGGATCACTAGAATTCGCTTGTGCATTAAACACAACCATAAAAACCTTTAGTACGCATTTGGTTCATGTTTCTTAAGACGTTCAAGCAAGTTACCGAATAGGAAGTTAGCCAGTTTTCTTAAGCCTAACATAGATAAACAATCATCCAATACAACTAATAACACACTAATAACCAATAATCAATAGCTAGGTTTCATTAGATCTAAGCAAACACAAGATAAATTTAGCCTAACATGTTAATCAAAAGACAAGAATAAGATAAAATCAAACAACACATAGACATATTGAATGATTAATTGATAACTTATCTTCAATGTAACATGGAAGATCTCAAGGCAAAAAGCCTTGAAAAAGAAGCTAAATTCATCTTAGGGTTTTCTCCCAAAATTCCACACACTAAGCTCTCTCTAATGACAATAATTTAGAAAACTATATATAGACTTTTGGATCTGACGGCGTCACCTTATGGAGTGTGACGCCGTCACCTCGCCGCTTTTAGGGTTCCCGGATGACCTTCTTGACGCCGTCCCTCTTTAGCTCTTCAAAAATCCATTCTGGCTTATCAAGGCTTGACGCCGTCGAACCTTGAACGTGACGCCGTCCCCTTTTGATTTAAGCCGTGACGCCCTTGATCAAGTTAAAGCGTGACGCCGTCAGAATTTACATGCTATTTTCACTGGCTTATCATGAGTAAATTTCACGTCCACTTTTTCTTGCCAAGGCATGACGCCGTCTAGAGTAAATTGTGACGCCGTCAAAGGTAACTTTTAGCCGATTTTTGAGACTTTGTCGTTTTCTTCACTTTTATGCTCCAAAAACGTCCAAAATGCCTCCTTTTCCAGATTTCTCCTCAAAAGTACCTAAAATGACAAAAGGAACGATTTAGGGCAATATTTGATCAAATAAATACGATTTAGGGCTTAAATGACCCCTTAAAAGCGGTACACTTTTCGCTTCATCAAATACCCTTACACTTGAGATTTGCTTGTCCTCAAGCAAATGCGCTTTTATTCTAATCAAAATACAAGTTAGGGGTCATTGAATGCAAACATAAAAGTAATTACAACAAATAATCGTTCCACTTCAATCATAATAAGCACGGAGATTATAAACTAGCACCTCACAAGTAGTGTTTAGATACTCACATCTCTCAAGTGTCATCAAAATAAATCTCATAAATGAAAACGGATAATATCTCTCACTACCTGTCATAGAAAATAGATTACCATAGGCTTGGGAAAGGATCGAAAACCTCCTCCACTAGGCGTAAGCACCAAAGATAAACTATCAAAGAGGGCTTTTAAATGGGTTATAACGTTAGGTGTAGGGAAAAGGAAAACACGGTTTTGTTGGATAAAGGATATTTTACTGGTGGCGAGTTAAAGATCTTGATCAATTACATGTACTATACAATGTTGCTAAGCCAAGACTAGACTCAATCTTAAGCTAAAAATGAAATAACAAAAACAAAAACATAAAACAAACATAAAATGAAACGGGATGGTAGTCCGTATGTTTTTTTTTTTTTTTTTCTATTTTTCATTTTCTCATTTTTTTGTGTTTTTCTTGATTTTTTCGATTTTTTTTTTTTTTTTTTTTTTTTTTTTTTTTTTTTTTTTTTCATACACTCTTGCCCTACCATCCAAAATAATACATCATAGGGGCGTTGCATTCCCCTTACACTTGAACTTTTACATAACTTTACAAATACTAATCTAACGACTCGAATTAAGATAATTGAAAAACTTGGAGTACTTTTAAAACATTTAGCACATATGGGGGTAATAAATGATGTTCTTCCCCATTACTCCATTACACTAGTACTTTACCCATGAGTCCCAATCGTCCCAAAACAATATGTACAAGGATATGACTCGACTTAGCAACCATGTAATCAACTAGATAATTAACTTGGGTTTAAACAAATGTTGTAACAATAATGCACTAAAAATGAGTGCATACAAGGTAGGCTAAGGCGATTTGGGTGTACATTTAAGTGGGGTGTAACAAATTCTTCCTTTAAGTAAAATGCTTAAAGGTCGAAACGAAAAGATAGGCTCTGAGGGGTGTACTAGGGGTATCGTGTACCAAAAATGAGTACAACGCAAAGGGTGTGGGAGAATTACTTGACCAATGTAGCCAACGTAATTATAACAAAAACACAGGTGTAAAACAATGGGTTAATCCTAATGCCTCTTATCATGTAGTCAATCTAACTACACGAATGTAGTCTCACTTGTGGCCTTGGAATGGTCCTAACGCAAGTTCTAGAATCTAAGTGCTACCGGTACACACATCATAGCATAAATGCTTTTCCTACCAATTCTAGGGGTGAACCTCACATATTTGGGGGTGGAAAATTTTTTTAGTGGTACGGTTTTTGTGCTAGTCATATAACTCCTATCCGTGAGACGCTCATTAAGATCAAAGTTTCACTCCTACATGTTGTAAAAAATTTTAAATTTGGCACTAAAATTACCCTAACAGGTATTTATCTCAGTTTTATTACACATCTACTATTAAACAAACAAAAATCAAGCGTAATAGCATTCTCTAATCGTACTTTTACCCCCCCTTACACTTAAGATGAACATTGTCCCCAATGTTCAAATAACAAGATGTAAAAGTAAATAAGGTAAAAAAAATGAAATCAAATACTCCCCTGATTCGCTCGGTGGATAATGAAATTACACGGTTAGATCTTCCTCCAAAGTAATGTAGAAGCTTCATGACTAATGCATCGCCACAAGCTTGATTCAAAACATTTCCTTGTCCAAAATAACCTGTTAAACCTGAGAAAACAAACACGAAAACCTGCATAACATCGGCGGGATAAAATCTATATATAAGGATATAATGCTTGTGGAATGATAATTTTGCAGATTCCTGGAGATTATAAGTTGGAGATTTTAATAAAAACTTTTTAAAAACAAAACTTTCAAAAATTTCTGAAAATTAAATCTGACGCCGTCAGGTTATAAACCTTGACGCCGTCAGAAATGACCTGACAAAAATTTTCATTTTAAGTTTCCGGAAAATTTCTGGAAAAAACCTTTACCTTACTTCCTGGAAATCCTGCAAAACATCATTATGACTCGATACAAGCATTTGACTCAAACAAATACGAATATGTATGCTATTTTATTATTATTACGATTCATGTTAATTTGTGTTCTAATAAACCGATTTAGATTTCCCTTACACTTAACTTTTGCAAAATACCTTTATATGTAGTTAAGACGAAGTTAAAAACAAAATAAAGCATTTTCACAATTTAATTTTGAACATGAATCAATAATGATAAAAATTAAACACACATACGGAAACAAATAAAATCAAACAAACAAATAAATAAACACACAAAACAAATAAAGCTTGGGTTGCCTCCCAAGAAGCGCTTGTTTTTGTTCGAGTCACGAGCCTGACTCTACCCTTATTTAACAGATAAAGGAGAGGTTTTTCCTACACTTAGGATTAAGTGCGGGTGAAAGTAGCGATACACACCCTTAGGGTGGAAATATGCCACGTGAGGAAAGAGTGACGGGTGAATTATATGCTCAAAGGTGTGGGATCCTATCATCATAACCTTACCTAGTTCACTTTGGTCAATGGGTGAATTAAAGTTTTCTCCTAAAAAGGGATCATCTTCTATCAACTTCGAGAGATTCCTAGTTGGGAATCCATCTTGACCTAATAAACCCGGTTTAAACCCATAATGTTTCTTGTGATCAATCATGAATGGGTGATGTAAGTATGTAAGGTCATTTTTCACTCCTATATTGTCTTCCTCACTACAAGGCTTAATGTCCACTACCTTAAACTTAAGACTACCCGGACTACATGTTTTGATGGGTGGATCGGGACCTAATTCAATTCCTAAATTTTCATCCAAGGATGGAAGATTAGGTAACGGTTTTGGTTGAGGCTCCGTCTCATCAAAACTAGGAACTTCCATAGGACTAAAAGAAAGGTTGTGATCACTAAAAGCATTCAAACCTATTTCTTCTAGTTGTGTTTGGTCCAAGGTCTCTACCTCTATTGGGGTTCCTATAGTCTCCTCAACTTCTTCCGGGTAAGTCACGGGTGGTGTGTGTGCCTCAAATGATGGTAGGACTTGTGGGGTACTTGGTGGGCTTATGTTACTTACCTCATCATTCCTTATGTCAAGATCACCTATATCCTCATCATGTGTTTTAGTAGGATCTAACCCTAACATTTTACCAAGTATCTCAAGTGCTTCTCTAGGCATCTCAACTTCAATGTCCGAATCATAAGGATCATCCTCAATATTCTGACTGCTATATTCATATTGCCCAAAAGATTCATCATGTGTTTCTTGAGATTCATCGTCATCGATCATAAAACCTAAGTCTTTTTGATCAATGTGATCATGCTCGGCAAAATCCTCTATCACATCAAGGTAACCTATGTGTTTGTTTTGTACTATGGCATTACATGACAACCACTTAGGTATCTCAACACTAATGTATTCATCCCCAAACAAACTTGTTTCATGATCCAGGAAATTTATATTCAATTGACTTGTACTAACGTCTGTTGGGTTGTCTACCCTATAATAATATTGGGCACAATCTTCTATGGCATCCCATGCTTCTTCAGCACTTAATTCCCTAAAGTCCCCATTGGCAAAATCCTCAATGCGCATTTGGTCATATTGGCCAACACGATAGTAAAAGGTTCGGGTTAGGGATGCTAAAGCGAAACTATGATGAGGGAATTTTCGGAGTAAATTTCTAAAACGAGTCCATGCATCATATATGGGTTCATCTCGATATTGTTTGAAATTCGAGATTTCAATAGGGTAGAATGGCCTTTGTGGTTGGTGGTATGGTGGATTCGCGTACTCCATAATGGTGAACGGAAGAGTCAATGAAAATCTGTTACGAACAAAAGCACAAAGAAAATAGATAGACTAAAGAAAACCTAGAAAAATAAAATAAAAATCTCACTAGAAAGGAATCTAGTGAGTAGACCTAATAGAAATAAAAATTCAACCTAAACAATAACTATTCCCCGGCAACGGCGCCAAAAACTTGATGCGTGGGTTTTGCAACCTTACAACAGGTTTTACCTCTCGAGGGATCTCAAGAGGCTTACAACCCCACCAGGCAGTGTACCTGACCGATGTAGTATAGTGTAGTGGTAAGTACGGGGGATTGATCGTTCTCCACAGGGAATAGTGTTCGTTAGGTGTGAAAGACTACTCTAATTAGGTCTAATGGTTGAGGAAGATTCTTTTTATGTTTTTATATTTTTATGAAAGCAAGTAAAATCTCGGTTTTGAAAGAGTGGGCGGAATTAGTTGCTAGCCAACTAACCCAAATTACTACGAATGCAAATAAAATAAATAACAAAAATGAAAATGTGGTGAGAAACTTATGTGTAGAGAAATGTGTTTACTTAGATTTCCTTACTCCCTAACTATCTTTTACCGGTTAATTAGTGTGTATTAGTCGCGTGGATGACGGGTGTATTCCTTAATACCATTCGTGGGGTGGCGTACTTACTTCCCCAACTCTACAAGCTCCTACTTCACTCCTATGTCGAGCCGGCTAGGAAGCTCCTAACATGGGATCACTAGAATTCGCTTGTGCATTAAACACAACCATAAAAACCTTTAGTACGCATTTGGTTCATGTTTCTTAAGACGTTCAAGCAAGTTACCGAATAGGAAGTTAGCCAGTTTTCTTAAGCCTAACATAGATAAACAATCATCCAATACAACTAATAACACACTAATAACCAATAATCAATAGCTAGGTTTCATTAGATCTAAGCAAACACAAGATAAATTTAGCCTAACATGTTAATCAAAAGACAAGAATAAGATAAAATCAAACAACACATAGACATATTGAATGATTTATTGATAACTTATCTTCAATGTAACATGGAAGATCTCAAGGCAAAAAGCCTTGAAAAAGAAGCTAAATTCGTCTTAGGGTTTTCTCCCAAAATTCTACACACTAAGCTCTCTCTAATGACAATAATTTAGAAAACTATATATAGACTTTTGGATCTGACGGCGTCACCTTATGGAGTGTAACGCCGTCACCTCGCCGCTTTTAGGGTTCCCGTATGACCTTTTTGACGCCGTCCCTCTTTAGCTCTTCAAAAATCCATTCTGGCTTATCAAGGCTTGACGCCGTCGAACCTTGAACGTGACGTCGTCCCCTTTTGATTTAAGCCGTGACGCCCTTGATCAAGTTAAAGCGTGACGCCGTCAGAATTTACATGCTATTTTCACTGGCTTATCATGAGTAAATTTCACGTCCACTTTTTCTTGCCAAGGCATGACGCCGTCTAGAGTAAATTGTGACGCCGTCAAAGGTAACTTTTAGCCGATTTTTGAGACTTTGTCGTTTTCTTCACTTTTATGCTCCAAAAACGTCCAAAATGCCTCCTTTTCCAGATTTCTCCTCAAAAGTACCTAAAATGACAAAAGGAACGATTTAGGGCAATATTTGATCAAATAAATACGATTTAGGGCTTAAATGACCCCTTAAAAGCGGTACACTTTTCGCTTCATCAACTATGCCCGGTCCGCATGTGATATACTATATTCGATTTATCACTAGGTATCTGGAAAAGTATCTAGCTTGAGGGCAACTATTATATTATGAATTATGCGGTTACTGTCGACTTACGCCAATGTTATTTGGTGCCAGTTAACATTTTGCGTGTCATGAGCTTAGCAACTGTTTGACGCTTACCTGATATATGTATTTGTTACTTATATCTTTCAGACTTGAAAATCTTGTGTTTAACTATTTATTTTAAACCTATGGATTTCACTCAACATTTTTGTTGACTTTTTAAGCATGTTTTATCTCTGGTAATTGATGCATACTGCACTGGCACTGGGAGTGGCATGAAGATCATCGATGGCTATCGGCTTTTACTATCTATCTACTTTTTACTATCTTTTTACTATCACTTATCATTCGAAAAACCCCTTTTGAACTATGTCTTTTATTTCCACTGCGTATGATGTTTGAGAACTTTTGAACTCTAATGTTATTTATAATTCGAATGATATGTTTTTATTAAAACGTCTTGTTATGAGGTCGTTATCTATGATTGTGACTATTTTACCCGAAAGTAATACCCCAAACTATGTTCCGCTGCCATATTCCGAGTTGGGGGTGTTACAGGAATGATGATGACAATGTCGGACCAAGTATTCTTCATGATGATGATGATGATAATGACGATGGTTCGCAATACAGCTTTGAACGAAGACCAAGTCAGACACAACCGTCAGTCACAGTCACAACAACACCAAGTCCGAGCAACACACTCTTTACATTCCATGTACCTACACCATTTGGAGAGCAATCAGCACCAAACATCTCTGAGCTATTCACGAAGACCAGTCTAGATTACCTTTTTCAGAAAGTAGCTCAAGCTCATAGCTCACTCGGGAGTGATACGAATCTAGCTGACACCGAATCTTCGGTACCACCATCAGAGAACATTGCACAAGTCATAGAAACAATAACTCCAGTGCAACAATTCATTGAAGCTACAGTGATTCATATGGAGTTTGAAGAAACGAACATCACTCATCTCGAGAAGCAGCTCACAGTTATACAGTCACCACCACCACAAAAGCAAAGATCACGAACTTCATCAACTAATCAAGCAAGAAATATTTCTTAAAGAGTTCATCACTTGACGAATCTCATTTCTTAATACCGAAGACGACGAGCAATAACGAAGATACCGAAGTCTATTTTCGTTACGGTAAAGAGAATGGTTAAGATAGCTGAAGGTATTGGCTCGATGTTGAACCAAGACATGGATAACATAATTGAGAAGAAAGTTGGTCAGAAACTTCCAGATATTATCACCTCAAGGATTGACTCCAAGCTTATCAACAAACTTGACGGGATTCTGAATGACATACTTGAAGCAACACTTGATCACAAGATTTAGCAAGCAATTCAGAACTTCCTCAACAACAACACACTGACATTCCAACCATCACGATCATTCCAAAATATTTCATTCCAAGACAAGAAACAAGTTCTCGTTCAAGACTTGTTAAACAACACAGAGCTTCAGAATGAAGATGAAGACTTGTTGAAAGCTCTACAACTCAGCATTCAAAGAGCTCAGCTGAGACAAATGACTTGTCGGGGAGAGAATCTTCACAAGCGACCACATGATGACCATCAGGATGATGCTAATCCTGAGGGGGAGAACGTGAAGCGTCAAAAGATTGTTGACTTGACAAATATTCCTTCCACAAGCACGACAAGTCAGATACCTCAAGATGAACCAACTCAAGCTGGAGAAAATGATGATGAGCAGTTGGCTTCATATTCGTCTTGTGATGAATTGTATGATTTTGGAGATAAGAAGATTGCTGGAATCTCAGACGATATCTCAGAAGTAGTTCATGAAAATGACAAAGCTACGTCTGTAATAGATATTGACACTAATGATGATAATGATTGGTTTTATGATGAGAACTATACCATGGTGTCTGAGCAAGAAGAAGAAGTATTGACTGTAGGAGAACTGGACTATCGTAGCTCAATCGGAACACAAGTAAACACGGTTAAGGAACAAGAAAGAATTGAGAAAGAAAGGGTAAAGTTCATGAATGAATACTTCAAAGACAAATCAGGTGCAGAAAGACTATTCATGGAGAAGAATCTCAGTGACATGTGGAATGCTAAAGACACATTCTGAGAAGGTCAACGGCCTGAAGACTTTGATAAAGAAATCTGCCTCAACACTTTGTTTCCTTACACCGAACGAGAAATACTTCCAGTATATGGTCCAAAGAAGTGTCCAAGTGATCAAGCTCAATCCTACAACAACTTCGATCTCTTCTATCTCAGAAAAGGAAGAAAAGCTCAAGCTGATCTACTACCATCTCTGGAAGGAAAGCTCAAGTCCATAGACTTTGATGAAGATGGTCTCGAAGAACGTCCTACGTTCGTAACGAAAATCACGGTTAAGGAAATACGCAAGTTCTATCACGCAGCTTATTACAATGTTGAAGAATGGCCTGAAAAGAAAAGAGGGATGTATCTTCTAAATCAACTTACCGGGCGTTCCAAGAAGAATGTGTACTCAGAACTCGGCATCAAGGAAATCTTCAACATTGAAACTGAAGACCAACACGGTTAGACATAAATTAAGAAGATAAAGGTTATGAGAAGTGATGATCAAGCTTACGAATACTGCGAAGCAGACTTTCAAGACATGCACATGAACGATCTTGAAGATTTGTACGTGAAAAGGCAACAATTTCATTACGAATGGACTCATCACCTTCGTGAAGAGATTGTTCGCTCAATTGTCAAGATCATGAGAAGCCGTGTTCTTGAAGAAAGAGTTAATGACTTCCAGCTGGGTATAGAAAGTTTTCAGTATCGACTCAACCTCACAAAGCCTCTCATGGAGATTCCCGACATGGAAGACAAAGAACCGTACCCACTTATTAGCAAACCTACATCAAGAGTTGTCTACCTCAACAGCAAAGGTCAGAAACGATTCATTGCAGCTAACGAGGTTCACAAGTTCTGTACAAGTACATTAATGCGGGTCTACAAAGGAGTCAAGGCTACACTTGTTGAGAACAGATACACACAGACTCAACCAAAGATGTCATCATCTAAAGTTGTTGAATTAGGCAAGGTCAAGGAAGCCGTGGAAAGACGAATTCGATACCATATGCAGATGAAATGGATCGAAAGCTTAGTTGACGGAAGAGAGAGACGACGTGGTGCAACTATGACAGATCGACCAAGAGATTTAGAGTTATAAGATCACCTCTTAGGGGGAGATTGTTAGCCTTAGAAGTGGCGATCTTATTAGTTTATTTTGTATTAACATTATAACCATTTTGTACAAGAGTTAACCCATTAGTGAGGCCCATTAGTAAAAGCCCACAATGAGGTAAAACCCTTAAATACACATCTCTAGCTTTGGAGATTGTGTGGTTCCTCTCATTTTATCAATAAACACATATCATTTTGGTTCCACCTTCTCTCTACTCTATCTCTCTAAAAACTTCTACTTTGTATAACATGATTTGATCCGATTGGGTGCCTACAATATATCAGGTCTTTAATGAGCCTTATTATCCTTGTCTTTGTTTATGTCTTGGGTTCGAACAAATTACTATAATTCGTCTCCTACGACGTATTAGTCGACACTTTTCACAAATTTTACGAATGGAAGCTCTTATTTTCATATTTGCCACTCCTTACTTTAATTTTGAATCTACTTATTGGAAGAAAATAAGTTTCTTGAAATTTTCCATTTTTAATGGTATTCCTACGAAATAAATAGGGAAACACCTAATCTTTCGAATCTTTGTTGCGGAGTCGATAAATTATACGACCTCTGGTTGAATCATACCGACTTACTTCAATTTTGACTCTATCGCCTGGCAGTATCCGTATAAAACTACGTCGGATCTTTCCTGAAACATGACCTAGAATCATATTTTCATTATCTAAACGAACCCGGAACATACCGTTGGGAAGCGATTCAGTAATTAAACCTTCATGAATCCATTTTTGTTCTTTCATTCCAGGTAAAACCCCCTTGAAGTACTAACTAGTGGAGGAAGAACCCTATTAGACAACCCAGCACTTCTCTTTTCTTTTTCATAAATAAGAATTTCATATTCAATTCGGATATTAGAAAGATTACCATATATAACACAAAATTTCTCCGCCTATTCTTTCTAGTCGAGCCTCTCGGTCTGTCATTATACCCCGAGATGTAGAAAGAATTACAACACCCATCCCACCTAAAATTCTAGGAATTCTTTGATAGTTAGAATAGATTCGTAGACCCGGCCGACTGATCCGTTTTAAATTTAAAAGATTTCTATAAGTGCTTTTCCTATTCCTTCTATGTCGTAGGGTTAAAACCAAAAAATATTTGTTGTTTTCTCGATGTTTTCTCACGTTTTCGATAAAACCCTCTTGTAAAAGTATTTTCACAATACTCTCGCTGATATTAGTAGATGCTACTCGAACCATGCTTTTTCTATACATGTCGTTATTTCGTATGGAGATTATTATGTCAGCAATAGTATCACTACCCATGATTAATTAAAATTATTGGTGCCTCCAAATTTGGATACAATAAACATGTTTTTATTTCTTTTTTATTTTATTTTTTTTTTTTTTTTACGTATTTGTTTATGAATATTAATTTTAAAAGGTATATACGTGAGACAAAATCTACTAAATGAATCTTAATCTATTTCTTTTAAATACCCTACTATAACCATATCGTGGTCTCATTTTATAATACTTCGGGAGCTAATGAAACTATTTTAGTAAAATTGAACTGTCTCAATTCTCAGGCAGTCACACCAAAAACTCGAGTTCCTTTTGGATTTCCTTCTTGATCAATCACAACTGCAGCATTGTCATCATACCGTATTATCATACCGTTGTCACGTTTAAGTTCTTTACAAGTACGTACAATTACAGCTCTGACCACTTCTGATCTTTGTAGAGGCATGTTTGGAACTGCGTCTTTGATCACAGCAACAATAACGTCACCAATACGAGCATATCGACGATTGCTAGCTCCTATAATTCGAATACACATCAATTCTCGAGCCCCGCTGTTATCTGCTACATTCAAATGGGTCTGAGGTTGAATCATATCATTTTTTTTTTTTTTATCTGTTTTTACAATACAAAGGTCAAAGAAAAAAAGAAATATTATTTTTCCAAAAAAAGAAACCTGCATCCGCTATTTTTAATTAGGGCCTATTTCTTTTTTAGCCCGAAATTATAAATTGAGCTCATATAGGCATTTTGAACGCTGCTATTGAAATAGCCCTTCGGGCTATATTTTCTGTTACTCCACCCATTTCATAAAGAATTTGACCAGGCTTAACAACAGCTACCCAATATTCGGGAGAGCCTTTACCTGAACCCATACATGTTTCTGTGGGTCTTACTGTAACTGGTTTATCTGGAAATATATGAACCTATATTTTTCCACCGCGATGTGCATTTCGTGTCATTGCTCGTCGACTTGCTTCTATTTTCCTAGATGTGATCCAAGCGGGTTCAAGTACCTGAAAAGCGTATTTACCAAAACAAATAGTATTACCTCGATAAGATATTCCCTTCATTCTTCCTCTATGTTGTTTACAGAATCTGGTTCTTTTGGGGTTATAGTTGATGGTTTGTTTTGAATTCCATCTCTACTACAGAACTGGACGTGAGAGTTTCTTCTCATCCAGCTCCACGCGAATAAAAATAAATTCAAATTAAAGATTTAGAATTCAATTCAGATATAATATAATTTGAATTAAGATATACATGTATTTAATAAGTAATCTGCTGACTCATGGATTTCATTTAATCTAGATCAAATCTATCATTAATTTCTATATCTTGTTTGTATAGTATAGATAATGGATAACTAAATATATTAAATAACTTTTTTTTTCTTATATTTATCTATTTTAGATTTAGAATGTTAAAAGGAACCTTTCTTTTGTTTTACTCTTTATCGTATTGGATTAACTCTAAATTTAGCAATCCAAGAAAATAAAGTTTTCGCCGGCGAATATTTACTCTTACAATTTCTATTTCAGTTCTATCATTAGTTCATAACTTTTCCGAATAGATTAATTGGTTTCTGGTCGGTTCCGCCATCCCGATCAATGAATTGTTCAAATTCATTTTCACTAGAATCTTTTGAATTCACAGGTTCCATCGTTCCCATACCTTCTTACTTAATGGTTTGATCTGAATTCTACAATGGAGCTATTAGTTCTTGAGTCAATATTCTTAGTCTTTATTGGCTCAAAGCTCTTTATTTTTTGTTCGATGAGCAGATTCTTTTAATGATGAATCTTTATTGATGCTTTATTACACATATTTTTTATGAGATGACTCATAGACCTTACATATTGGAATTTTATATCATCCATATTCTTTTTCTTTCTTTCTTTCATCCTTCCATTTATCCATACCCTTTATTTTTTTATTTCTATTGACAACTTAGAAGCAGATTTTTTAATGAAAAAGTATTTCAGTTGCTACAACAATATGAACAATATATCATATCTTGATTGGTTTTTTGGATCCAGATAATACGAAGGGATGAGTTGGTTATTATTTCTATAGTTATTTGTTTATACTATGGGGCTGGTTACTAACCCTCAGAAAACCAATGAGTCACACACTAAGCATAGCAATTTTATCAAAAGATTAATTTAATTTTTATTAAACCCTATAGAATTATAATTGTTTGTTCATTTTTTTATTGAACAGTGTAGCATATTCATAACACATAAACACACAATAAAGGTTGAGATTCGGCCTAGGTTTTAGAGAGAGAGAGTGAGATGAGAAGTTGGGAACTTTAGAGAGAGAAAATGATGTGTATTAGGTTAAAATGAAGAGAAGTTCCAACCCTTCCCATGTGTGGGAAGGGGTATTTATACTACAAGCTTAGACGCCCCGTGTGGGCTGTGGACTGAGCTGACAGTGGGTAAAGACCCAACTCCACGAATACTATAATAACTGAACTAATACTAATAATCCTACGAGCTACTTAATGCTAATAGATACTCTGGGTGACCGAGTCTTTCACTTGAATATTTATATTCCTAACAATCTCCCCCTAAGGTAGGTCACCCCGGAAATTACACTTTGAATTCTAGCATTCTATAACATAAGTTTGAGTTCCTAGCTCGTAGTCTTTGATTCTTTAAAGTCTTTAATCTTTGTACTTTCAGCAGTGAACCTTTGATGACTGATCTTTTGTCTTGGATGATCTTTGAGGATTCTTTGAGGTCATCATCCAACATACGTCTTCAAGTCATCTTGTAGCAGTATTGTTTCCATGTGATGCTGTGATCTTTGGACCGACATGCTCACACTTTTCTGGATCATGATTTTCAGAATCAGAGTTGCGGAAGCAGTGTTGAAAGTTTTTCAATTATCATGATTTCTTTGATTAAGATTGTGAAGTGTGAGCATGGGGTGATGAATCGGCATCTTTTCAGCAATCAGCTGCAACCGCCAGGGATTCCTGCAAGCAAACAGTTAGCAACAAATCGTCCGGCACTTATAGGTTCGGACTTCGAGATCGTAAACAGCATAGTGTGAAAACTTTCTCAAATCCTTGCCAAGGCCGTTTCTAAATCGGATACACCCGAGAGGGCTTACAAGATCTACCGAAGTACATCAACGATTAGGTGAGTCGCTGGAGTTCACTCCACGACTGTAGATCGTTTGAAACCGCCGCGACCACTAAGCGTAATCCACAAGGAATTACCGAAGTGACCTGCTTTCAGGGCTGTTTGATGTTGACCCTGGCAGGAATTTCCATTCAATCACTGAGAATTACATTTGTAAATTCCCTCATAAATGTTCTGGCAGATTGCTAAGATCTGCGTAGGACTCATAAGTTTACAACTGGTGTCCTTAATGTTGAACAACCAGTGTAGAAGTAACATGTGTTCCTATGAGATCTTATGATGCATCTCGTGGCTCTAGACTCGATAAGTGCATTTTTGGTAGTCGGAGACTGGAGCGGTGTCTCCTGTTTCAATATTAACATAACTCGTAATGAGCAGTCGATAGATTATGCATTTCTTTTTAATTCTTTTCACCCTTTCTCATTACATTTCTTTTTAATTCTTCAACCCCTTCTTTCTCCTTTCTCATATTACTCCTTTTTTCATAATCATACCTAAGGACTTTCTAATACTAACTATTCGGTATTGTCCTTGGGTAGATCCCTCCGGCTCTGGCGGATCATAGGACGGTTTTCCTAACCTTAGCCACCTTATAACTTCATGACTATCCTATGTTGCCGTAAACCATGAGCTCAGATGTTTTTACTATAAATTTACACATGTTGGGTAGAGCTTGCACTTTTTGAATTGATCCACTTTCAGTGAACATGACCGATTCGAGACACGCTTACATCACTAGTTAGACTAGCTTGAAATTATTACCCGGCCTGGTCAAGTCCACAGAAAGTTTCTCGAAACGGTACACTCTACTCAGACAAGTCCTCTTCGAGACACGCTTACATCACTGGTTAGACCAGCTTGAAATTATTACCCGGCCAGGACATGTCCTTTCGATTAATGACAGTTTTTGTTTCGTCAATTCATTGGTGAAGTCTGAGTCGCGCTCACATGAGATGCCACATCCTTTTTGCTATCACAAACCATTTTCTCCCCCTCTATATGTGCATCGATATACAAAAGATTTTAGCACATATGGGAGAACTTACATTTAAGTCCAAAACATCACATTTTTATCAGATTACATATTTAAATCACATTCTCTCCCCCGATCAGAAATTTCAAATCTTTTGAGATTTTGTGATCCCAATTGATTTAAATAAGTTTAGAAAATGTGGGAGAAAATGTGGTCAGGTTTGATATGGGCTGATAATGGAACATACTAATGCTCCCCCTCAATCAATGAGGGAGAATGTTAGTGTCAGTGTATGATAATTTTGAAAGATATTTGAATTAAAAATTCATACACTGACACATAACAAGTTTCATTCAGTTCACTGCATATTATGTAGAACATGACTTATTTTGATGATATAAATTTTTTGAAATCACTCTCCCCCTCAATCGATGACCCGTTTTCTATTTAAAGAGCTGTAGTCATTGATTGAGTGATAGATTTTTATGAAAAGTTCAATTCTAATTGATATTCAAAAATCATGGTACCACCAAGTTTAGCACAAATACTTTCCTGAAGAATCATAGATGGAAAGGTATCTGTGTTGTAAAGAAGACTTCTCTTCTTATACGAGAAATGATGCACTGAAACGTACATCAAATCGAAGAAACATGGATGTAAAGTAATCCATGCCCGGGTGAACTTCACCCAGTGGGAGGAACAACCATCTTTTTGGCGACGAGCTTTCCCCATAATTAGGAACGGGTTACAGTCTGAAGTAACTGCAAGCCGACAATACATGTTTTAACCATTTATTTTAACTTCTGCTCGAGCTTCATTTAAAGTCCCGTGTCATTATTGAATGACATTTCTAGGACCGTAAATGTTATCGATAAACAGAAGACATGCCTAGAGGAACTATTTTTGGTATTTTTGTGTTTTTCTGATTTTTATGGTTTTTATAGGTTTTATATTTTTCTATTTTTCTTTTTAGTTTGAAATATATACAAGGATATATGAAGCAAATCCATTACTCCTCATTCTCTTCCTGAAGACTCTTGAGGGTTTCTGGCGTCAAACTCTTCATGCCAAGTCGCGGGAGAATAAATTGGAACCGTTCTCTCGGGAATGCCTTAGTGAAGATATCAGCCAACTGAAACTCAGTCCTCACGAAGTAAAGTTCAACAACCCCTTTCTCAACCTGTTCCCTTATAAAGTGATGCCGGATATCGATGTGCTTTGATTGGGAGTGTTGGACATTGTTGCAGCAAAGAACTATAGCACTTTTGTTGTCACAATACAAAGGAATCTTGTTGTATGCAAAGCCATAGTCCGATAGTTGAGATCTCATCCATAGGATTTGAGCACCGCACGCAGACATAGCAATGTATTCAGCCTCTGTGGAAGATATAGATGTACTCATTTGCCTCTTAGATGACCAGCTTACTAATTTTTCCCCCAGAAACTGAGCACCTCCTGACGTACTTCGACGAGTATCTTGACACCCCGCATGGTCTGCATCTGCATAGGCCGTGAGTGCCATGGCGGTGTCTTTAGGATACCAGAGACCCATGTGAATAGTCCCTTGAAGGTATCTAAAGACCTGCTTTACCGCTTCTAGATGATTTTTGGTGGGCTTAGACTGGTACCGAGCACACATGCATACTGCGAACAAGAGGTCTGGCCTACTAGCGGTGAGATACATTAGGGATCCAATCATACTTCGAAACTTGGTTTGATCAACAGGGATCCCAGAGAGATCTTCATCCAACTTCGATCTCTCAACCATAAGAGTGTCAACAGGATCACTTGAATCAAATCCAAATTTCTTCAATATTTTATTTGCATATTTGGATTGATTAATGAAGATGCCTCCGGGACTTTGAGAGATTTGCAAACCTAAGAAGAACGACATTTGTCCCATCATAGACATTTGGAACCTAGAACTCATCTCTTTAGAAAACTGATCACATTCCATAGGATTAGAGGAGGCAAAGATAATGTCATCTACGTAGATCTGAACGTGAAGTAGATGTTTGCCCGTTTTCCTAGTGAATAGCATAGGATCAACAACAACTTTGGAGAATCTGTTTGCCAGAAGAAACTTAGACAAGGTATCATACCACGCCCTAGGTGCCTACTTTAAGCCATAGAGGGCCTTCTTCAAGCGATAGACGTGAGTAGGACGATCCGGGTCCACAAATCCTTTAGGTTGACTCACATAGACTTCCTATTTCAAATCACCATTTAAGAATGATGTCTTGACATCAATTTGATAGACTGTCATATTCTGACTTGCAGCATTAGCGAGAAAGATTCTGATGGCTTTAATTTGAGCAACCGGAGCAAATGATTCTTCGAAGTCTATTCCTTCTTCTTGTCGATACCCCTTTACAACAAGCCGTGCCTTATTTTTCAAAACATCACCATGCTCATCGAGTTTCACTTTGAAGATCCACTTTAGATCGATAATCATTGCACAATCTGGAGGAGGCACTAATTCCCATACTTCAAGTCGATCAAACTCATGAATTTCTTCTTGCATTGTAGTAAACCAGCAGTCCTTAGACAAAGCATCTTTGAAGTCTTTGGGTTCGACTTTGGATAGTACGAAATTAAAGAAGCACCACAATGCATCGGTGGCAAGTTGCTTTCGTATGGATACCGGACGAGAAGGATTTCCAATGATGTTGTCAATCGGATAATCATTGGTCCATTTTCTGAGATGATCATGTGGTTGAGGATAGTGAACTGATGTTGACGTGTTAGGATCCCCTGAAGAAGATGTCTCTATAGAAGATTCAGGAGCAAACACATTCTCGAATGGAACATCATCTGCTAGAGCAAAAGGATTCACTTCAAAAGAATTGTCTAATGTAGAGCCTTCCTGTACTGAAGGAGATTGAATATTTGATGATGATGGTAAGTGACTGGCAGATGGTGCATCTTGACTGACTGAGACAGATACAGATGGACCCTCTAAATTTTGTGGAATTGGAGCATCAACAACTGGAGGTACATGTGGAGCTTCTGTTGTAGTATCAACCGTTGGTGGCTCAAAGTATTCATCAAACATCGGATCAAACAAATTCTTCAACTCTTCACTGGTGGGGGGTACATAAGGAACTGCAGGAGTGGGATGCTATACAAGACCTGAACTAATTGGTCCAGGAGACAAAAGATTAGGAACGGGTCCAGAACTTGTGTGTTCAGGAGCTGTTTGCTCAGTCAGCTCATTGAATATCAAGTGAATGGTTTCCATGATTTGTCGGGTTCGTTTGTTATAGATTTGGTATCCCTTGCGATCTGGTGCGTATCCAACGAAGAATCCTATGTCTGCTTTAGCCTTTAGTTTTCCCAGATCCCGACTGTCGTTTGTTGGGTAGCATAGAGCACCGAACACTCGTAGAGAGGAAAGATCTGGTTTCTTGCCATGTATCAGCTCATAAGGAGTTTTTTTTGTGAAGAGTATGTATCAAGGATCGGTTTTGGGTGTATCACGCTGTGGCAATAGCTTCTGCCCAAAGAAACATCGGTGCCTTGGAAAATATCAGCATGGTTCGTGCAGCTTCCACAAGAGTACAATTTCGTCTTTCAACAACGCCGTTCTGCTGAGGAGTACGTGGAACACTTTTCTGGTGAGTTATGCCAATACTTTCATAAAATTGAATGAGTTGTTTGTTCACAAACTCAGTTCCATTGTCCGTACAGATGATTCTGACAGTTTTGTTGAGTCTCACTTGTAGCTGTTTGATAAGTTTTATGATGACCTCTGGAGTTTCGTATTTGGTTCTCAAAAACTTCACCCATGTAAACCGAGAGTAGTCGTCGACCACCACAAGAACATATTTCTTCCCATTTATACTCTGCACTCTCATTGGACCGCATAGATCCATGTGAAGGGTGTGAAGAACTTCCATGATGGTGTTGACAGTTTTGGGTCTGTGAGTATGCTTCTTGCTTTTGCCCAGTTGACAAGCAGAACAAAGATGATCCTTTTCAAACTTCAATCTGGGCATACCTCGAACAAGATCCTTGCGAGTAAGTTCATTTATGGTGCCAAAGTTTAAGTGATTTAAACGACGGTGCCAAAGCCATGATTTGTTCTTTGAGGCCTTTGACAGCAAACAAATAAGAGAGGACCGCATCATGTCTTCAATAGAGATGGTGTATAGATTAGTACCACGACTGCCTTTAAGGGGATCAATACCATCCAATTCTCTGACGAAATATGTGTGTTTTCTGAAAGCAACTTCAAGATCGGAATCACAAAATTGACCAACAGAGAACAAATTGTGCCCAAGTCCTTCCACGTAGTATACCCTGGAAATTACACTGTCACCAAACACATAATCTCCATAACCCATAATCGCCCCAAAATGGTCGTTCCCGAATCTAACTGTCCTGATAAACTTTTTCACGAAATTCTTGAGCCGTGAGCGATCCCCGGTCATATGTTTTGAGCAGCCTGAGTCCAAATACCAAAGGACGATTTGTACGACCTGCATTTGAAAACAGACAACGATGGATAACTGAAAAAGGTGGATCCCCACGTGCAACTGGGGTCCGTTTGGTTAGCACAAACAAATTCTGGAACTACAGGAATCATAGATGCCATGGAATTCACAGTGGAAACTTCACTATTAGATGCAATGGACCTAGTTACAGGGCATTGTTTCTCTAACGAGAAAATTCTACCAGTTGGCTTCCATTCCTTAACAATCACTACTTTATGATTAGTCATTCTAGTTAAGGGGCACTTATTTCCTAAAGTGAATTTTCTTCTAGTGGGCTTCCATTGATAACCAACATTTTTAAACAGATTTCCTGTTGCTTTCCAAATCTGCTTACTCAGTTCAGGTTTCCTAACATTCTTAACTGGGGATTGTTTAGGAGACATCAAGAATGACACAACATAATCATCATGATTACCAGTAATTAAACATTCGTTACATGTTTTACAGACAACATTAGAATTCGAATTAATTACAGTACGCTTATAGCTAATACTAGAATCAACACGATTCTTTTTGACCAAATCAAACTTATTGTTCCTAAGGTGGACTTCTACTTTCTTCTCATGAGCACTCTTAGCTGGCGCAGTCCTATTTCTTTGTATTGCGACTAGGCTTTGACCCGCTAGCTTTAGTGACACTGTTTACCTCCTGTAGAAGCAATGATGGGAACATTAGTTTGTTTCACTGCCATTTGTTTTTCTAGTTTTGATGTGCTGGGTTCAGATGTTTTCAGTGGTACATCAAAGGTAACATGCTTGTTCTTAGTCATTGAGGAAGATGCAATAAACCTATCTCGCTTGTTATCAATCTTAGGACATGTGCCAATGATGTATTCTAAGAGTTCCTGAGATCGTTTAGTGAGGAAGCAGGCATCTACAACTGCACTATCTAGTAGTTTCTCTATCCTATCCTCTTCTACGATCTCACGAAGAATGTCAAGACTATCCTTAAGATGAGTGAGATAAACTTGATGAGCTGACCTATTGTTTCTAAGAGGAAGCGGGATAGACACAGCATCAATTGCATATTTTCTACAAGCAGAAACATTTGGAACAACATTTTCACTAGTGATGATTGGCATTTTCCCTTTCACCTGAGTATTTAGATTCTCAATCTCATTTAGCAAAGAAGTTATCTTTTCATTGTGATTATTACGTGTGACTTTAATCGAGTCATATAACTCTTTGTAATGTTGTTTGATTTTTGAATTTTTAGCTTGAAAACACTCATTTTCATATTGTAATTTATTGATGGTGTTTTGATAGTGAAAATTCTAATAATCTGAAGACGATGGTTTATGGGTGCCAATCACATCACTCTTATTTGATTTTAATTGGGCAATTTGGGCCCTCAATTTTCGAATCGTGTTAGTGTGAGCTTGAATTTTTTCATCTCGTTTGCTTAATTCAAAATATGCATCAAATTTAGGAGCATCCAAAGATGTCTTGGCATTTGAGATTTTAACTCTTTCTTCTAAATGTTGATATTTTAATTGCAAATTAAGATTATCAACCTCTAGTTTTGAAAAATGCCTGACCATGTTATCATGGTCATCGTTTTGGATTTTCTCATGCAATTTTAAATTCTCCCCCTCAAGCTCAACAACACGATTCTGGGAAACATTCAATGCAATAGACAACTCATGAAATTGACAAGCAGTTAATGCAGCATCAGTAGCAGTATAAAACACATCCTGTGCAACACATCTAGCAATCAAATTCTCATTGATGATGAGAATGTTCTTTCTCTCAATCTCACGACTCTTAAGTTCTATCGCATTTTGGGACACCTCATTTTCTATATCTTTAAATACCTCTTTCATCTCTTTTACTTCAGTTTTAAGGGTTTTTTGCATGCCCTCAAAATATTCCTTGAGGAGTTTAAAGAATGGAATAACCTCAGTTAAGTAGCACTCTTTTGTTAGTTCAAAACCCCTTTCCCCTTCAGTAATTCCCGTTGGCGTAATTCTCTTCTTACATGTTTTTATCAAAATCAGCAAATAGTTGACTAAGAACATATATGCTAATTAGAGTTTTACATTCTGTGGGAAGAGTTAGGAACTAAGTGTCTGGGTGTATTGGGTGGGTACACCATTGTAGCCGCTATTTTTCTAAGGGGTGGAGTTTTGGCTTTAAGTTCATCGGCCTTTCTCTTTTCTACGTCCAAAGACCAAAATATTTGTTCAGGCGTCAACTTAGTTTGAGGTGCAAAAACAGTCAATCGGTTCTCCTCATAGTAATCATGGGGTTTGATTATGACTCGATTGGCTATACATTTGGGATCTTTAATTTTTACAGCCATTCTTTCTCTACTTATTACTTCAATCTCATTACTCTCTTCAAATGATGACACATCTGGAGGGGCATGACCAGGCTTGATCATTACATTTGCATCATATAAGGAAGGTTGGGCAACTCTTACACTCTTAAGTAAAGCTGATCTAGGTTCACCTACATCCTTTTCACTATGTTCATCACACAACCTTTTATGCTTTTGAATCATTTGAGCAGTTTGTCTAGTCTGGTCTTGTGTGTACAACTTGTTTTCAATCTTGTTCTTTAACGTTTTAAGTCTGGAAAAATCATTTAAGAGTTTTGTTTCTTTTTCTTTGAAATCGTGTTTTAGTGTAATTACACTTTCTTGGATCTCCTGTTTTTGTTTAACAGTTTGATCAAGTTGTTTTCGTAAAGAATATAACTCCTTTTTCAATGTTTCTTCCCTTAAATTACGTACTGTTATGAATGTACGCATTTGACTATCCATTTTCTGCTCATGTTCAGTTAGCTCAAATTTTGCACGTTGTTCATATATGGCCACCTGGTTTTTATAGATGTTAAGTGTAGTGGTCAAGGTGTTATCAGGGATAAACACGGTGTTCTCATGCAACTCACAAGCATTATCTACAACAGGAGATGCACAACTTGGTACATCAGACACGTCGTTGTGATTCACATATTGTTCATATGGGATAACATTACTATTTCCCATATTGACATTATCTGATTCAACAACATCTGTTTGTTGTACTTTGTTGGTAATCTTCTGTTCATCTACCATGTTATATGAGTCATACCGCTTTAGTACCTCAGATATGATAGATGCATTGGAAGGACCAGCTTGTTGGGGTGATGAGACTGTAGAAGACAGATTAGCCATGAAGATGGTTTGAGCAGTGGGTTCATCATCAACGTCTGAGTCAAAAGCATCACAGTCATCAGCTTGGAAGATGTTGGGATCATTGAGTGCCAAGTCCTGAACTGGTTGATCATCCACATCAGCATCAAACGTGTTCCCCTCATTACCAGCAAGAAACAATAACTCTTCTTCGTCCAAAGCTGCTCCATTCTCTTGAGCTTGCATCAACAGCATCTTATCTTTGAAGTAGTCAAAGTTCTTTGGACGCTTTGGTTGAGTGCAGTTCCTTGCTACGTGTCCTAGTCCATCACAGTTGTAACACTTGGTTTGCCTACCCTGTCCCTGATTAGCATTCCCAACTATGTTCTGTATATTACCCCAAGCAACATTCCTTTGATTCACATTCTGCCTACCCTGAACATTCTGAACCACAACCCTTCCATCTTCCACTGTTGCTTGATTACATGGATTTGATGAAGTTCGAAGTTGGTTGTTGGTTTGAGGGAGTGTTGCTCTGAACTATTGGACAAGTAGAGAAACTTGGTTGGAGAGATTATCAATCATCTTGTCAGTGTGAGAGTATCCCGAATCCAGATGGGTGTTCACAGTAGATGGTGTGTGCAAAGATGATTGGACAAATGGTGTCTGATTCTGTGATGAAGAGTGATGGTGATAAACTTGATCATGTGAGGATTGATTGATCAGCTGAACATTTGAAATAAAAGCAAGTGGATCATTTGTTGTTGTTGGATTGAGTTTTTCCCTCAGTTGACGATCATAGACAGCATGTGGTATGTGATTATTCACATACCTTTATTTGACCAAAAAACAGACCAAAATAACCAAAAACTGATCTATAAATGCCAAATATATGTGTTTTTGTGTTTGTGTTTGTGATTGTGCAGGTACGGATATCTAGAAAAATGGACAAAAATCAAGAGAAAACGATAAAACGAGCACGAGAAATGGAAAAGAGCATTTAAAGCCGAAACCGGGGAAGAAATTTACTCAAGTGATCAATTCTTTGCTCAAGTTGTCAAAAGAATCCCTTGGAAGTATTTTGTAAAAATGGCAATATTGGTCCTTGGATTTTATCAATTGGCAAAAGTGGTCCTTAAACTAAATCCTAAATATTACTAAACCGGGTCTATAACTAAAACCCAAATACCTAAAATAAATCCAATCCTAAGTCCAGTCCACCATAAACCCCACCAAGCCCAACCCAATCCCTTTTACTAATACCCAAACCCGATCCACCCTTATACTCGGTCAACCCCATTAATAAACGGTCAAATTAATAATAAATAACCCCAACCAATTTACCCGCCACCCAAAATGTACTGTACATCTCCCCTAATTCACCCTTAGTTACCCGTACCTAAGTAATCCTTCTAGAAACACCTGCCATGTCAGAGGAATGACAACATAATTGCTCCACGTTGGCAATCCCAAGTGATTTGATTGGTTGATGTGATGTGTACGCTTGATCCAAGGGCATATGATGATTGTGATGATGAAATTTAGCAATCAAGGGCTATGATGAAAGGATGGAAGCTGCCAGAAACCCTAATGAGCACCTCAACTCGGCTATAAATACCCCCTCATTCACAAGCTAGGAGTAGTTAGTTTTTAGCATCGTTATTATGCAAATTTGTTTTCTAGTTCAATTAAACTTTAATTCTTAGTTTGTAATCCTTTAATCTTTTGTACTCAAGCTCTTATATTAATAAAATTTCAGTTTACTTATAATTTGTGTTTTAATTTCCTTTTAAGCTTTCACTTAAGGTTCATTTATGTTTAAATAAGCTAGTTTAAGCTAATTTACTATTGCATCAGCTTTCTATAAGCTCTTAAAAGCTCTTTGTTCATTTACTTTTATAATTTCTGTTTTATATCTAAAAATCCAAAAAAAAAGGAAAAAAAAAAGAAAAATACTTCAAAAATACAAAAATATGATTAAATAGTTAAATCCAGCTTTCATAAGCTCTTTTTCAGTTAGCAAAAGCTCATATTAGCTTCCTGTAGCTATTTGTGAGCTTATTAGTGTCTAAATCAGTTTTAATTTCAAATAATTCATAAAAGTCAAAAATAGTCAACAAAAGTCAAAATAAGCTGTTGTGGATGATAAGCCAGACCTGGAAGGGCTTATTTCTATTACTAGCTTGTCATTTGACATGCCAGAGCTTGTAGAGTAGCTCCTCAAGCCTATTTTGCCCTGTTTGTGCAAGGGTGTTTGTAAGTTTCCATTTAAAGCTCTATTTTAATGCATTTAGCTTATTCCTGCTTTTGTTAGTGCTTATTTGACTCATTCCTACTTATTTGTTCTTATTGATGCTATTTGATGTTACTTCATTAGAATTTAATTGCTTGTTCTAGTTGTTGCTTATTAATCATCAAAAAGACCAAAAAATAGCTTAATTTAGTATTAGCTTAATCTAGTGCTTATTTCTGGTGAAAAGTTGATCATTAGTGCTTAATTAACTAGCTTGAACATCTTTCTTTCATAAATAGGTCTTAATATAGTCTAATCTAGCTTAAATCCGTGAACATGCAATCACTTGAACCTAACCATGGCTCTTGATACCAATTGTAGCATATTCATAACACATAAACACACAATAAAGGTTGAGATTCGGCCTAGGTTTTAGAGAGAGAGAGAGATGAGAAGTTGGGAACTTTAGAGAGAGAAAATGATGTGTATTAGGTTAAAATAAAGAGAAGTTCCAACCCTTCCCATGTGTGGGAAGGGGTATTTATACTACAAGCTTAGACGCCCCGTGTGGGCTGTGGAGTGAGCTGACAGTGGGTAAAGACCCGACCCAACTCCATGAATACTATAATAACTGAACTAATACTAATAATCCTACGAGCTACTTAATGCTAATAGATACTCGGGGTGACTGAGTCTTTCACTTGAATATTTATATTCCTAACAAATAGAAAATAAAAATAAGAAATAATTTTCTCTTTTTGTTCCATCGCCGGATAGAATGCAAAGTGAAATAAAGGTTTATTTTATTATTCCCCGTCTATAAATATCCAAATTTTGATGCCTAATACCCCATAAATAGTTCGAACTGTATAGGAACAATAATCAATTTTAGCTCGAATGGTTTGTAGTGGAACCCTACCCTCTCTGATCCATTCAACACGCGCAATTTCTTTTCCGTCGATACGTCCTGCAATTTGCACTTGAATTCCTTTTGTATCTGCTTGTTCAGTTAATTCTATAGCCTTTTTCATTGCTTTGCGAAAAGAAACTCTATTTTTTAATTGGCCGGCTATAAATTCTGCAAGAATATTAGGGTTTCCGTAAGGCTTTTCAATTCGTGTGATAGCAATGTTAAGTTTTCTATTTACAGAATTAAATTCTTTTTGTAAATTCATCTGTAATTCTTCGATTCCTCGGGGTCGACTTTCAATTAATATTTTTGGAAATCCCATATAGATTATGATTTGGATCAGATCGATTCTTTTTTGAATCTCTATACGCGCAATTCCCTCAACGCCAGAGGATGTTTTCATATTTTTTTGTACATAATTCTTGATATAATTTCTTATTTTTTGATCTTCTTGCAGACCCTCAGAATAATTTTTTGGTTGTGCGAACCAAAGGGAATGATGACCTTGGGTTGTACCAAGTCTGAAACCAATTGGATTTATTTTTTGTCCCATGTTCCCCCATTACTATTACTATACATATCATAATACGACTGATGAACTCAAATAAGTACATTTTATTACTATCATTTATCCTATTAATTTGACTTGTTTTACTATATTATGTATAAGGATTGATACTTAATTGTTTACTTTTGTAATTCTCAGGTAAAAACAAGCATTTGGTGAAACTTAGCGATTATGGACTAATTATGGAGCAAAACGTACATAAAGTGGAAGTCTACTGACATGGACAAGATCAAGTCAATTCTGCTCCAGATGCGCCGCATCTCACTATCAACATGCGCCGCATCTCTATCAAGATATCACCAGATACGGTCCAAGATACAAGAGGACATGCGCCGCATCCTAATCAAGAGTTACGCCGCATCTTCTGGCGGTGTACGAATATTCCTGAATATTATAATCTTGGACCCCACGCGAAGTTAAGTACATGCGCCGCATCTACTTAGTAGATGCGCCGCATCTTCCCTCAGACAGAAACTATAAATACCCCGTAGACCAGACGAATTTAAGAGTTCGAAACCCTAAAAACCGAAGTTCGGACAGCAGAGCAAAAGGACGAATTCAGTCAAGGAGGCAGCACAAGACACACCCAAATCTAAGATACAAGAGCTGTAAGAAGGTGCTGCATGTATTTAATTCATTAAGTAGTTTTGTTTTATTGTTTTAGCAAACTTTAATTCATCAAGATTGGTGGCTTGTGTAATGTGGCAACGGAAAGATTGCACTCCCTTAAAACTGCTTTCTCATTAATTAAAGTTTATATGTTGATGTCTTTGGTTACTACTTATTAGTGCATTGATAACCTCTGTGTTTATTAGTGGCTTGCGGGCATTTGACTGCGGGACAAGATGTGGCTCCCACGGTTGTTTCTAAATTGATCACTTAGGAATAACTTTTAGACATAAGTAATCATTAAGGGTTTACTCGCCGATAAGAATAGGACCAACGAGAAAGGGTTAACTACATACACTTCATATAAAGCTATCAATAAAACAAGTGACAATCTACTTAATTATAAGGACAGCCCTCTTATTGTCTCGAGTATCTATCTGTGTACGTGTGTGCTACTTGCTGATTCGTGCCTATTGGTTTATTTTATTATTTAATTGCAAACAAAACTGTGCCAGTCTCTCAGGCTGAAACCCCCTTGCGTTAGGATATTAAAATACTGATTAGAATAACTAGATAATACGTTCCACTCTTAGTGATCGACACTCTACTTACCATTATCTTCATACTGACCGGGTACACTGCTCGTTAAGTGTGTGTGTTATTGATAAGTCGGCTAAATATAAATTTAAAACTTGAGTAGGCATTAAAACTGCTAAACCGCAACGACACATCACGCGCATCAAGTTTTTGGCGCCGTTGCCGGGGAGTGAATTGTTATTATCTGTTAATTTGATTAGTATTTTAATTAGGTTTTTCTTTTTATTAGATTAATTGCATCATTGTACTATTTTGCATATTTGTTGTATTGTGTGTTAATTTTTTTCTTTTATTTTTGTGTGTTTATTTTCGTTTGTGTGTTTAATTTTTGTTTTTATTTTATTTTTTTTATTTTTCTGTTCTGCTATCGTTGTACTGTGCTAAATCAAACGATACGGCGCATCTGATCTCTCAGATACGGCGTATTGCGTTTAATTTTTTTTTTAATACAACGCGTTTAATTAATTCGATACGACGCATCTTTTCCCCAAGATACAGCGTATCTGTTTTTAACAAGAAAATTTTTCTAAGCGATAAAGTAATACGACGCATCTGCTTTTGCAGATACGGCGTATCTGTTTTTGATAAAATTTTTTTCTAAAACATTAACGCCATACGACGCATCTTCTTTTGAAGATACGGCGTATCTATTATTTTAATTAAAAACAGTTTGCGAATTATTAAACAGATACGGCGTATCGATCTCTGTCGATACGGCGCATCTTACTGAATCAAAAATCTTTTATTTTTAAACGTAACGAAAATACGGCGCATTAACTTTCGTTAATACGACGCATTTAATTTTAATTAGATAAGTTGATTTTTGATTAATTAATTCGATACGGCGCATTCTTAAATTCTAAAGCGGCGTATCTATTTTCTGAATAAAGTCTGATTAAATTTTAACGATTATAAGATACGGCGTATCCAACTTTTTGGATACGGCGCATCGTCTGCAGATATCAGCAACTTTTATTCTTTTCTAATTTCCGAACGGAAAATATTCTGACTTACCCTTATACTTGGAAGCTTTTACTTTGAAATCTTCTTGTTCTTAATTTTCAGGATCAATGTTCGATATTTTCCCAAACTGGTTCGGAAGACCCCAAAGAAACCTTACTATGGAAGAGTTTGCACTACTAATCGCTCAAACCAATGAACAAGAATATCATGAGGCAAGGAACTTTATCACCGAATTCAAAGGCAGTCATGAGCTATTACTAAAGGAACAAAACAATTTGATCAATGGTTTGGCAATTGAAGTGCACCAATTGATCAATGGTTTGGCAAGCACTTTTGTAATCACCATCTGGGAAAAGCCTTGCAAAAATATGGAGTATATCATAGGGTTTCCACCGCATACCATCCTCAATCAAATGGTCAAACTGAAGTAACCAATAGAGCTATAAAACGAATTCTTGAAAAAACGACTGGGTATAATCCTAAAGGGTGGTCTGACAAGTTAAATGATGCTTTATGGGCATTCCGTACAGCCTATAAGACACCAACGGGATGCACTCCATTGCGTCTTGTATACGGAAAAGCATGCCACCTACCGGTCGAAATTGAACAAAGTGCATATTGGGCTTTGACAAATTGTAATATGGACATGGAAGCTGCAACGAAGAACCGTTTCATGGAACTTAATGAACTCTATGAACTAAGAGATGAGGCCTACAAAAATACTAAGATCTACAAAGAAAGAACTAAAAGATGGCATGACTCGAGGTTACGTGGGGATAAAACGTTTGCTATTGGAGAGAAAGTGCTACTATTTAATTCCAGATTAAAGATGTATCCTGGTTAACTTAAATCAAGATGGACGGGACCATTCGTTGTCAAGAAAGTGCATCCATATGGAACTATTGAAATATGCGATAAAAATGGTTATATATTCAAAGTGAACGGGCAACGTGTGAAGAAATACTTTGATAATAGGATCGAGGATAATGAGAATGAGGTGGTGGAGTTTGAACCCGACATATTGGAATGAAGAGCTGAACGTGAGTCTAACTTGAAGACTCTGGAATAAAGACAAGTGCTTACCGGGAGACAACCCGGATTTATCTTTTATTATTCTGTTTTCTGTGTCGAGTCAGTCCAGGCCGCACGAAGATACGGCGCATCTCAATTCTGAGATGCGACGCATCCTCTGCAATGGTCATATCTTATTTTATTTTTCTGCATTTTTATTTTCGACTTTAAAACTATTTATCAGTTTATTTTAATGCGGCGCATCCCTGGTTAAGGATGCGGCGCATCTTTATTCTGATCCGTATTATTCCAGGCTCGATACGGCGTATCTTCTTCAATAAGATACGGCGCATCGACTGACCTGATGATTTTCAGTTTTAATTTTTAAGTTTTATTTTTCCTAACTACTAATGTATTATGCAAGTTTGAACCTTTCTTATCTTAGGTGTGTTTTAAAGTGTTGGTGGTATTATATTTTCCTGATTTCCTGTGGATACATCAAGTATGAAGCTTTAACGTTCTAATCCACATGGAAGTTGATTTTTGCTCTTATACTAATGGAGGATCATACCGAGCAAATCTCAGCGGAGTTTTTCCGTTCTAATTCTTTTATTTTCCAGTTTTTAACCTTTTATACAAACAACGAGGACGTTGTTTAACTTAAGTGGGGGGATTGGAGAATTAGAACACTTAACACTTACTTGTCCTACTTTTTCAAAAATTATGCTTAAAATGTGCTTAATATATCAAACTTAAAATTTTTTTTTAGCATGTTTTTGTTTAAGATCTAAGTTACATAACTGCACACATGACATTATTTTCAAAAATTGTGATTTTTCAAAATTCACAAATCTATGAGTGTGCCGGTGACTTGTAAACTTTAGAACTTGGCTTGTATACTATTCGAGACCACCATAATGAGTATTATTTATATAATTGGAATGACTTGTCTAACTTGGTAAAATTCTAGGATTACACCAAATAGCCTTTATATGTTATGTGTTATTGACTAACTACACTGGTTAGTTAACCCCAGTATAAAACCTTTTGTTACTCTCACTTTTAGAGTAAGATACCCCTAGAAAAACACTCAGAGCCATTCCTTTCGTTTCTTACACCTATGTTTAAAATGTTTCGTTACACCTTAAACCTTAGCCTACCCTGTAGATTAGAATCCGTGGTTGGTTAATTGCTATAGGCAAAGTGTGTTTCCTTACATTACCTGTGTTCGCGTGCGTAATTCATTATCTATGGTTAGGTCGGGAAATTGCACAATGCAATTGGAGTGAAAGTAAATATTGTATACCTTTGAGTTTATTTTTCGTGTGTTTACTACTTTCACTATTACCGTTATTTCTGAAAGTATGAAAAGTATGAAAAAAATTATCCGGAAAGAAAGTTGTAGTGATGTGGTGAAATTTTACACATCTATGTTTATGTTACTAGTAAAAAAAAAAAAAAAAAAAAAAAAAAAAAAAAAAAAATCGAAAAAATAAGAAAAGAAAAAGAAAAAGAAAGAAAAGTTGGATGTTTATTTTAAGCCAACGATGTAAAGTTATGTAAGTGGTCGATATCACCACTATTTGTTGTATTATATCTATGGATTGAATGGGAATTGGCAGTTATGGGAGTGCCAATTAAGGTTTATTCTTTGATTAAGATTTTGTTGAGTATAATTCGTGTCTACCTAAAGCGTGTGTTTCAAGTGTTAAAGCGTGAGTTATTCAATGATATGAGTCTTATTCATGGGATGGTTGGGATAGTGATTAACCACACTTAGGATTTTAATTTATTTGTTTTGTTTTGTTTATTTTATTTTTACACCAATTTATATCCCAAATGTTATCCATACCCTGTATTGTTCTTTATCCAACCGAACCTTTGATTTATTGAGATTAGGGATTTGAGCAATCTTAAGTATCGTAGTCGTGGATTCGGCTATGTATTTATGATTTTGTCGCCCTTTTTGATATATTATTATTGGTGAAGTTTGGACCTATCTTTAGCCTATTCGAGTTAAGGATTTGAGCAATTGCAAGTATCGTGTTCGTGGATTCGATCATGTATTTGTGATTTTGTCGCCTTTTCTGGAATTTGAGATCGATAGTGTAAATAAGAATAATTAACCCTTTAGCCTAAAAACCCTTTTTACCGCTTTAGACTTGTTATTCCTTAGCTTTAGTGGTGGAGATGTGTATACTTGCCAAGCTTATGATAGAATATTCGTCGCGACTGGACAGTTAAACGATTAGATTTGCTTTTATCGACTTATTTTATTTTACTTCTAATTCGTTAAGTGTTTAGTTGTGTGATTATGAAATAAACGAATACATGCTTAAATATAAAAATAAATCCTAACATCTTTTAGGATACATTTTCATAAGTTTTAATCTAAGGTTTACTTGGGGACAAGTAAAGTTCAAGTGGGGGGATATTTGATGAACTCAAATAAGTACATTTTATTACTATCATTTATCCTATTAATTTGACTTGTTTTACTATATTATGTATGAGGATTGATACTTAATTGTTTACTTTTGTAATTCTCAGGTAAAAACAAGCATTTGGTGAAACTTAGCGATTATGGACTAATTATGGAGCAAAACGTACATAAAGTGGAAGTCTACTGACATGGACAAGATCAAGTCAATTCTGCTCCAGATGCGCCGCATCTCACTATCAACATGCGCCGCATCTCTATCAAGATATCACCAGATACGATCCAAGATACAAGAGGACATGCGCCGCATCCTAATCAAGAGTTACGCCGCATCTTCTGGCGGTGTACGAATA
>CP139508.1:376493954-376594549 GCA_021014915.2 Artemisia tridentata subsp. tridentata
TACGAGTATTGTTTCACAAATCCCTTTAAGGTTGTTGCTGAGATATATTAGTCATATACTAGGTTGTGCCGATCCAGTACCGTTGTACTCTACTTTTGATATCATCATGCCTTTACTCTTTGATGCCAGTTGTGATGTTGTGATATCTTGCATTGCTGCATACTGAGGTGAGTTCATAGCCCCACTTTTTACTTGCTTAAATTGTTTTATAAGCTACTTGGGGTGAGATACATGCTACTGTTTTGACTATGATCACAATTGTTTGAAAAACTATACTTTGAACTGAAAACTATGTTTTCTGCTGTCTGAAACTTTTTTTGTGTTGGAACAACGCTTATACTTTCCCGGTATTGTGAGTGAAGCAGTAGCCATTTCTACTTTTCTGGTAGCCACTTTGTAAAACATCTGATAAGCACTATGTACCTTCCTTGCCAAAAGCAAGTCCCTCGATCATGAACCATTAATCACCTGCGGGTGAGCGCGATTATAGTATATAGGCCTATAGGATTGACCATCCCATCCCTATTGACCAGCTAGGCAACACGGGTGTGCTATATTTGAGTTACCTAGGTATTTGGCAAGATACCTAGCTTTGGGGGGCAACTATTATATTATGAAATCCGTGGTTATTGTCGACTTATGCCAGGGTTACTGGTGCTGGTTAATGCTTTGTGTGTCATGAGCTTAGTGCAGTGGTTATATCTGAACTTCTGGGTGTATAACAACGTAGCCCGCTTTCTTGGAAACTTGAAACATTGTGATCAACTATTTTATTTAAACCTATGAATTCACTCAACTTTTGTGTTGACTTTTAGCATGTTTTATCTCAGGTGTTAAATCATTTCCGCTGCATATCTTACCTTTGGAGGAGCTTGGCGAAGGGCATGGCATGGTCATAGAAGACTCAGGAAACTATTTGGGACCACTTTAAATCCTTTTATGAAACTTTATTTTCCGCACTATTTTAAATAATGTAAATTGAATGTTTTCAATTATAAAATTTCTTCTAAAATGGTTTAAGTAAAACCGTTCTTTGTACCTTGTGATTGTGATAACTATTCAATAACACCCCTGTTAGGTCCTATTTCTAGCTAAACACAAGATCTAACTCACGTATAACAACTACTAATAAACGAATAACAATAAGTAATAAGAGAGATCGATAGAGATGAAGAGAATAATGGAAGATTTCATTCACGCATAAGTATAGCAAAAGTTCGGCTACAATGAGAATAAAACCAACAAGTATAATGAGCACATGAGCCTTCTATTTATAGGCAATAGATTAGGGCATCATGTGCTTTGATATTCTAGAAGCTATCTACATAACCACACGACCCATGGGCCTCTAATGAGCCGTGTGGACTAAAACAAACTTAAAGCCCTTATGTTAAGCAACCTATTACATATATTTGACCAAGACTTGAAATAATACTAAATGTGTTCCCAACAATCTCCCCCTAAGGCTTGGTCATCTAGGTTGCTTGACGTCATCTTTGCTTCTTTGGCTTCAACGTAATTAGAATCTTTGTTCTTTGTTCTTGTTGTGATATGATGTGGTAACGTCTTGATCTGCCTTCCATCGACGTTCTTCAATCACTGTGTCTTTACGTCTTTTCCACCATGCTCATATGTCTTTTGACTTTTATTCTTCATATATCAAGTAGTTCTCACTTCATAAGCTTCAATCTTTGACTTTTGAAAGTTTGTAATGCTTGATCTTTGACTTTTCTTTGACTTCTTTGAACTTTTGTTATCTCTTAGTCTTTGTGAGAACTTTTCTTCGGGATATGAGCATGATGGAATAGTGGTGGTGGAACTCCCGGTCTCCATGATTTCCTGCAAGTAAACAGTTAGCAATAAATCATCCGGCACTTACAGATTCAGACTTCGAGATCGTCAACAACATAGTGTAAAGACTTTCTCTAATCCTAGCCAAGGCCGTTCTGAATCGGATGCCCCCGAAGGAGCTGACATAGATACACCAAAGTGTATCAACGATTCAGTGAGTCGCTGAAGTATACCGAAGTATCACTCCACGACTGTAGACCGTTTGGGACCACTAAGCGTAATCCACAAGGGATTACCGAAGTGACCTGCTGTCAAGGCTGTTTGATGTTGACCCTGGCAGGATTTCCATTCAATCACTGAGAATCACAATATGTGAATTCTCTCATGAATGTTCTCGGCAGATTACTAAGACCTGCATAGGACACTCTTATAATTTACAACTGGTGTTCCTTTTGTTGAACAGCCAGTGTAGAAATGCTAAGTGTTCCTATGAGATCTTTTATGTATCTCGTGGCTCTAGACTCGATTAAGTGCTTATTGGTTTTAGTCGTCGGAGGCATGGAGCATATTGCCTCCTTTTCAATATCAACACATCTCGGAATGAGAGGTCGATAGATAATGAAGGGTTCTCCGTGAGAAATGAAACAAGTGTCTTTTGAGAGACACCTGAGTGGCTAGAAGGTTTAGTGCAGTGCGTCACTGGGTCCATGAAGGCTTAATCTTCAATACCGGTGTTACCGTAGTAACAGCCAGTAGCATATGTATTGAACCCGGTGTCTGCCCTAAGGTTGATCATATGGAGGGCTATTTCTTTTCACCCTTTTCTTACTTTTCTTTTCATTCTTCACCCCTTCTTTCTCCCTTTCATTTCTTTACTCCTTTTTTCATCATACCTAGGACTTTTTAGTTCTAAACTATTGGTATTGTCCTTTGGTAGATCCCTCCGGCTCTGGCGGATCATAAGACGGTTTCCTAACTTTAGTCACCTTATATCTCCATGACTAATCCTATGTTTGCCATAAACCAAAAATCTCTCAAAGTGCTTATGATTGTAAAAACATATTTTGTTAACACTTTTGAGAGTTTTGTGATTTTCAGAAATACTCCCCCTTAACATGTGCTCATAAGTATTTAAGCTAAATTTGCACATGTCGGGTAGAGTCAGCACTTTTAGAATTGATCGATTTTCAATGCATATGACCTTTGCGAGACACGTTTACATCACTATTTAAACTAGCTTGAAATTATTACCCGTCCAGGCTATATTCAAAGAATAATCTCTCGAAATTGGTACATTCTACTCAGACAAGTCCTTTGCAAGACATGTTTACATCACCGGATAAACCGGCTTGAAATTATTACCCGTCCCGGACATGTCTTTTCGATTACTGACTTTTGATATTGTCAATTTGAGGGTTCAATTTTGAGTCGAGCTCATACGAGATTTCAACTTTGAATTACCATATTTTAATCACATATTCATTCTCCCCCTCAAAAATAGCATATTCATGTTGTTTTTGATAAACTTTTGATTAAAATATGCTTTTTGAGGTTTACGGGAAGAATTTCAAGAACGTTTGTTGTTTAGAACAAAGATTTTTGTTTTTCAAGTACTCCCCCTTGACAAGGGCGTACTTGTTCTTTTGCGTAGAATTTTGAAAAACTTAGAAAATTCTGGTTAATTCTGCTCAAAAGTAAGAAGCTTTCGCTCCTTATATTAGGATTGAGGCACTGAAGTGTACCTCGGGGTCCTTTCTTTACAGGAACGGGTTGTGCACTGTGATGTGTGCACAAGCCATAATCAACAATCATATAAGCAAGAATTATCAATCAAAGAATATAACAAACTCTTACATCATCCCGAACTTCTGAATTCAGTGTAGACTGGATCAGGTCTCTGGAAGTTCCGGATTGGGAATGATGGCCTCCCTCCAACATAACTCTCTAGCCGTCTCATTTGATGTCTGTGAAACAGCGTTCTCTCGATCTTCAGCATAAACTGACGGATTTCTCTTAGCTGAGCATCCATCCACCTTCTTGTCTTGTTCAACTTTACCAACCTATCACGAACCTTCTTTAGCGTGTGATCACAGAACTTATGAATGTCCTTATACGCCAAGAAGCAGTTAATCGTCAGATCGCTTTTGTAAACGAACCCAAAGGTTGGTTCCTTCTTCATGGTGTATTGGGCTTCATTGTTGATCTGAGGAAGTGATAGCAGTGGTGCGGTTAGATTCAACTTCCTCTGGTAGCTCTCGACCCCAAGCTGCAGATCTTCTACACGTTCTTGGATGATCTTCCTTCTAATAAAGTGGAGTATGGAAGTGCTGAATGCGTATTGAAGATCAGTTGTGAAATGTTGCAGCTTCCCTTGAACCTTGATGAGGTACATATCTTCAAGGTCATTAAGACTCAAATATGGGAAATCTGCTTCAAAGAACGTGTAGAGCTGGCCGTGTCTTCTAACTTTGATTTCTGTCAATAAGGTGTAGTCATATTTCTTTTCACCCTCTAGACTGACCACAGCAAGAATCCTAAGGTCACTTTTCACTCGAGTAGAAGACTTCTTGGTGAGTTTACTCTTGTACCAAGTCTTCCTCTTCTCGAACCAATGATAAATACCCAGGCGCGCATCTTGGTCATACTGTACTTTGTTGGAGATGAAAAGTCTTGTGGCAGTTTCCTCGATGGCTGGTTGATTGTAACTTGCTGTAGGGATCAAAGTTATTGAGGTGGCGTACTTTGGTTGACATTTGATTCCGTGTACGAGTAATTCAAGATCGTTGTTGAAAAAGAACTAGTAAGGAATGGCTGGTTGATCGGAGACTCGAATTACAGGCAAAAGCTTCGTCCAATCTGTGATATATGGTTGGTTTGTTCTAGAAGTGCTTCCAACCATTATCATATCCGGATTAGTCAAGCTGAACTCACTGTACATTGCTCGGGCAATGTTTTCAAGATGATACTCGAGCTCAGCTGCACTGGACGACCTTTCCTTAAGCAGATTGATAGCATCGTTCTTGATGCGACGAAGTTCCCCTTTGGTCATTTTCTTGATTCGTTGGCCACGTTTGAGTGTTTGTGTGAACTCAAACGTACTATCTTCAATTACTGAATCTTTGTCCATCTGTGTTTGATCACTTGCTAGCTGATCAAACCACTCATTTCCCTGTGTAGTGTCTTCATCTAGCCAAGAAACAATGTTTGATCTTCTGGATGTCTACCTGCTAGATGATGTAGCCTTGGTCTTGGGAGGTGAATGTGGCTGATCGTAGTGTTGTTGAAATTCCATTTCTTCAGTTGATGTGTGCTCGAACTGATGCTCCATTTTTGTAGGACCTGATCCCGAAGCCTTTGGTGGTTGAGTGGCTATTGTTGTTGACGGACCGACTGGTTCTTTGATATGTGGACCAGATCCGCTGACTCCCTTTTGTTTCTTAGCTTGGGTGTCTGGATCTTGGTCTTCGCCCTCTCTTGGACGTTTTCCCTTATCAGCCTCAACTTTACACGACTCCTTTGCAATGTTGACTTTTATAGCCTCCATGATGGCTATTTCTTCTTGAGTCAGAGAGGTGAGATTAACTAAAGCAGTGAGGTGTTGGAGTTGGATTTCTTCAAGAGTTGGTTCCTTAGGCTGTTTTGGTTGGGTTGTGAAGACAAGAGGAACCGATGCTATAATGTTTCTGACTTTGTCTTCAATGTTGGAATCGATATGCTCTTCTATCTGCTGTGATACAACCTTGGGTAAATACTTCTTTACATACACCTTGGTGTTGCCCTTAACTTCTTTGAGCAATCGGTCTTTAACATCGTCTTCAAGAAATTCGTCCATACGAGCTTTAGTCTCTTGCATCTCTTTGACCATATTTGTTAAGTTTTGGACTTGGTCACTTAGCTGGTTGTCTTTCTTTACACGCGCCAGCTTTGCTGCCTTTTTCAACATTTTAGATGCAGGTGAGATAACTTCAACCCGTTTTAGCCTAGGGATCTTCTTAGTTTTCTTGCTTTTCATGACTGTTTTTCCTTTTGATTCTTTTGTTGCTGCTTCATTAGATGGTGATGGTGGTGGTGGTGAGGGGTGTGTTGATGATTCTGGAGGTGTTTAAGACTTGGGTGGAGAGGCATGCTGAGACACTGGTGGTGTTAGTGTTAAATGTGGAGGAGTGATTGGTGGCGTTTGAATGTATCTGCCTGCTTCCTTTTCAGCCAATTTCTCCTCTTATTGCTTCTTATGTTCCAATTCTAGTTCTTCAGCAGATTTAGTTATCTCCTCCTCATCAGTTAACTTATCTGTTTCTTCCCCTTCATCAACGTCTTTCATGTGGTCATCTTCATCCTTCTCTTCATCTGTTGACAACTTTTCAGTTTCTTCCCCTTCTTCCATATTGATGTCCTTCATCTTCTTTTCTTCCTTCTTTTCTTCATCATTGCCGGGTTGATTAACCGGATTTGACTGAGGTGGGATGACTTCTTTATCAGACTCAGACCTATCGGGTTGATTAACCGAATCGGGCTAAGGTGGAGTAGTGTCCTTAACAACACCAGACCCTCCGGGTTGATTAACCGGATCAGGGTGAGGTGGTGTTACTTTTTTTACTACCCCAGACCCACCGGGTCGATTAACCGGATTAACATAGGTCTGGGATTCCTCAAAATTCCTATTCATTTGTTCAAATCTCATTTGCTCTTCTAGCCTTAACTGCGCCCTTCTTTCCTCATCAGCCTTATGTGACTTACGACTTTCTTCTAGTGCTATCTGAGTAGCTATATCTTCTTTATAGAACTGAGTTTCTTTATCGGTCTCCGTCTCAGAGTCGGATTCCTCTTCCTCAACAATCTTTCCTTCCTCAGGCTTTGGCTTAGCTATTTTAACCGGAACTCTTCTTTTGACAATTTTATGTGCAGAGGGTCTGATCTTCTTAGACACACTAGAAGAGCTTTCAGTCTTGCCGCTTTCCTTTGAGCGAGTCCTAGTTGATACATTCTCATCATCATATTTGCAAAAACCTACATGTCCTTCTTGGAATGCTTTATCATAATCTTTGTAGGCTTTTGTTGTCTTGACCTTCTCTGTCAACAAAGCTTCAGGTAACCTCATCCCTTGTTTACGAGAACTGCCTTTAGGAATGTAGATTTGCCTGATGGTCTTGTCCATTCTGAAGAGATGCATTTCTCTGTCTTCAACACGTGGAGAGATGTCTGTGTTGTCGTCAAGAAGATGATGGATGAGCAGCTTGGTGAAGCGAACAAACGGGATTTTGGTTAACGGTTTTTGTATTTGGTAGACCAGATCATCCCAGATAAGTTGAGCAAAGTCAATATCTTTCTGATTAACTATTCCCCAGAAGATTTGAAGATGAGACAGACGGGGGTTCTCGTGTCCACTTTCCCTTCCAGAGACAGATCGGACTAAGATGTAGTAGATTGTTCTCCCGGGTTGTGGGATGAGCTTGGCTTCAACCCTTGAGATTTTCGTCAATGGTTTGTCTTCTTGTAGATCGTATCCTATCTCTAAAAGGAAATTGAGAACTTCTTCTTCAGTGGGTGTTGGGTAGAATTTATTGTCAGGTTGAGGAGCTTTTGGTAGCAGCAAGGCCTTTTGGAGGTAGTCTTTATCGACAGTGACTTCCTTGCGGTCCAGCGTGCATGTGAAATATGTCTCTCTTAAGTCTAGCTTTAAAGTATCCCACATTTGATGGATATAGAGCTTGGGAATATTGGCTGACTTGTCTAGCATACTCCTGCACTTGTGTTGCTTTAGAACCTCTATTGCTATCTGGCAGGTCGGTTCTGCACACTTGATCTTGTGAAATTCTACCCTTGCGTTGTTGTTGCCAATCTCCACCTTATAGCCTTGTGGGAAAACATCAGCCTTTGTGAGCATTGGGAGTGGTTGTTGTTGTGGTGCAGCCATTTGAGATATCTGAAACATCATTCAACCACAGATTTGCAGGATACATGAAAGTTAGCAAATAGTTAAACTTGTTGTTTCACATGTGATCCTTTTATTGCTTAGTTTGATTTTACAAGTTTAAACATAGCAATTTGATTTCATGTTTATTGTTCAAAGAGCAATTTTCGACAATTTTGAACTTATGTGAATTCCGACAGTATAATTACGACAGATATCAAATTGTGACAGGTTGGCCAATTTCGACAATTTTACCAATTTCGACAGAATTATGGTCCAATTTCGATAATTTTGACTTTTGATGACATGTGACCAATTCCGATGAAAAAAGTTCTCAATTGCGATAAGTCTTGTCCAATTGCGATAACCACCTGAATTGCGATAAATTATGTCCAATTGCGATAAACATATGGAATTTCGATAAACTTGCCCAATTGCGACAAAAACTTGAATTTCGACAAGTTTTGGGCAATTGCGACAACTTTATCCAATTTCGATAGATTTCGCAATTCCGACAGAATTTATCCAATTCTGATAGATTTGGCAATTTCGACAGAACTTGTCCAATTTCGATACGTTTGACAATTTAGATAATTTCTTATACAAGAAATTTTGACAACTACTGTAGACGTACATTTTTCTTTGTTCTTTGTCGAAATTTGGTTTTCCTGTACAATTAAACTAATTCACAAGTTATTCTATGCTCATTAAACCCTGTATATCAAACTAAATCTTAACAGCACTCAATTTCGACAACCCCTGTTCATCAGATTATCGGAATTCATCAAAACTTGTTAAAAGTTTGTTTGATTTGTTCCAATAGTTTCACATGATGTATCTGAGTCTTTTGGTGTAATTCTTAACATTTTTTAACCACAAAATCGACAGATAACATTCATACGAATCTTCCTTAAACCCTAGTTATCTAAATTGTTTCAATTGTGTTTCTGGGTTTGATTTAGGAGTTAAATCATGCAATTAGACACATATAATCAATATCCCAACAACTTAATTGCACTACAACACACTTATACAATTTTCCCCAATTCAGCGTATGAACCCTAAATTCAAACATGCATCAATCATTTTTTTGGTTCAATTAATCATACACAACATGTTAAGGAACTAATTCCAACTAAATCCCACCAATCAATTGCATCTATGATACACAGAATCAAGAAATCCGATTATTGCATAAACCCAAGAATTTTAAACTTGGATTACGCAAAATTGGACCGTTGGATCATGAAATCCTTCAAAACTGTTTCTTAAAATCATATAAACAGTGCATATAAACTCACAAATTTGAAGGATCTTGATCAGATTTACAGGTTGGATTCTAGCCGTGGATTGCGGTGGTTGTAAAACTTTAATACGGTGGGTGAAAGTATTAATGACTGCGCAGAGTTGCAGTAAGTGACTTTCCACCCTTTTTGTTAAACAATTTCAATCTTTCCATCTTTTACGCATATAGTCCCTAGACCATGTTGTTTTACATTCTAAGTCCCAACTCACAAATTTTAAACTTTAGGCTTAACATGTTTTTGGCAGGAACAATTATAATACTCCCCCTCGACTTATGAGTATCTGAAAGCATTTTTAAGATCAAGGAGGGTATTACACAGATGATTTTACCACCATTTTATGAAGCAACAATTTTTAAAGAAATTATGCAAGTACAAATTTTAATGAAAAATTTTAAAATTTGAATTTCTTTCTCCCCCTCAACACTTGTTTTAGAATAATTGTAAATGTTTGTAAATGAACAAAGTGTTGATGAAGATTTTGTACTTGCATTTTTTTTATCAAATATTAAATTGAAAATCTTTTTGTGTTTTTCATAAAATATTTACAAGGATAGTTTTGATGTTTGACTTGGTTAGTTGTTTTTAAGAAAATTTTCCAAGTCCTCTGGAGTCAAACATCTCATACCAATCTGGTGAACTAATTCCACAAATCTTGCATGAGACAAGGCTTTGGTGAATAAGTCTGCCAGTTGGTATTCTGTACCCACAAAGTAAAGTTCAATTGTACCCTGTTCCACGTGCTCCTTTATGAAATGGTAACGAAGAGCAATATGCTTGGACTTTGAATGCTGAACGGTGTTGCACGAGATAGCAATGGCACTCTTGGAGTCGCAGTACATTGGAATCTTGTTGAAGACGTAACCATAGTCCATCAGTTGTGATCTCATCCAGATGACTTGAGCACAGCATGCTGACATGGCTACATATTCTGATTCAGTTGATGACAGTGATGTACAATCTTGCTTCTTTGACTGCCAAGATACAAGCTTGTCACCTAAGAATTGCACTCCCCCAGATGTACTTTTCCTTGTGTCTAAGCATCCTGCATGATCAGCTTCTGAAAAGGCAATTAGTACAAAGCCAGAATCCTTCGGATACCAGATCCCCAAATGAATGGTTCCCTTTATGTATCGAAGGATTCTCTTAACCTCAGAGAGGTGTCTTTCAGTTGGTCTAGATTGATAGCGGGAGCAAAGATATGTGGCAAATACTATATCTGGTCTACTGGCTGTGAGATACATGAGTGACCCAATCATACTACGGTATTTGGTAGGGTCAATTGGTGTCCCATGTAAATCAGCATCTAGCTTAGGAGATGATGCAGACATGGGTGTATTATAGGTGTCACAGCTTGTCATGCCATGTTTTATCAAAATCTCTTGAGCATATTTGGACTGGTTTAAGAAAATACCACGGGGTGATTGATGAACTTGCAGTCCTAAGAAGAACTTCAGTTCACCCGTCATGGACATCTCAAAGTTTTGTTTTATTAATTTAGCAAAAGCATTTGAGTATTTCTTATGGGTTGAACCAAAAATGATGTCATCCACATAAATTTGGACTATTAAGATGTCATGCCCGTGTTTTTGTATAAACAAAGTAGGGTCAACAGATCCTTTTGTAAAATCATTGGCAATTAGAAATGTAGATAGCTTATCGTACCATACCCTCGGGGCTTGTTTAAGGCCGTAGAGGGCTTTCTTGAGCCAATACACGTGGTTCGGATGTTCTGGGTCGATGAAGCCCTCTGGTTGTGTGACGTACACCTCTTCACGGAGTTGTCCATTTAAGAATGTCGTCTTCATGTCCATTTGATATATGGTGATATTCTTGTGAGCAGCGTATGCCAGAAACATTCGAACGGCCTCAAGTCTTGCCACTGGTGAAAAAGATTCCTCAAAGTCGATACCTTCTTCTTGACTGAATCCTTTAGCAACCAACCGAGATTTGTTACGAATAACCATGCCATCAGCATCCAACTTGTTCTTCCAGATCCGTTTCAGTCCAACAACATATACTCCATTTGGTCTTTCTACCAATTCCCAAACTTCCAGACGCTTGAATTGATCAAGTTCTTCTTGCATTGACTCAATCCAATTGTCGTAAGTAAGGGCTTCTTTAATGTTTTTCGGTTCTGCTTGACAAACGGTGAGTGCATAAATGCAAGTTTCACCGTCTGTGTGGAGTCTTTTTCGTGTCATGACCGGGTTATCTGGATTGCCAATCATGTTCACTAGAGGGTGATCCTTAGTCCATTTGTGGGTTGAAGGGTAGTGTTGAAAATTTTGGTGCATATTTGATGATGGAAAACTTATTTTAGAGGTTACTAACAATAAGTTTTGTGATCGTTTATGGGCTCAAGGCTGTTACACCTTTGATCTAGGATTTTATCTATGACTAGTATGATGATAATATTAGCGGAATATTCAAATGAAAGAAACAATATTATCACAACAAGGTTTTGCCAAACTTTCTCTTTTGTTATAAAATCAGCCCCAATACTACTTGATCAATAGCAGTACGATTACACTCTAATCAGGGATCAAAGATCCTTGAGGCTAAACAAACATAACAACATCAGACCCCATGTCTGATGTTCCCACACACACTCACTATTTGATGTTTTACATTTTGACACCCTTTGGTGTTTAAATTCTAAGCATACTAAACACTTGTAAAACATAATTTTATCTAAGGGTAAGATCTTCTTTTATAGTATGAAGAAGATCTTTTACAATATGATAAGCCTTGTCATCTACTTGCTTTAACGTGTGTCAGTCATTAAGATACAACTTGTATCTTTGTTTACAACTTTGTTGACTGATCAAATATCTAGATATTATCTATAGTATACAAGTGACTCATATACAAATAATATCTTCTTCATCCTTATCTATCCAGCAGCAGTATGACTCACTGATCAGCAGCAGCTTCATTTATACTAGCAGCAGTATGTTTGCACTAGCAGCAGTATGTTTGCACTAGCAGCAGAATGTTTGCACTAGCAGCAGAATGCTCTGTACCAGCAGTAGTATAAAATACACTAGCAGCAGTATGATTTATGCCTAGCAGCAGAATCTACTTAGCGTATTTTGCTAATCATTTCAGTATTCTTCATGTTTCATTCTTCTTGTTCTGTGATCATCAAATCTATGAAAATATAATTCCCAACATTTGACGGATCCAAATTGCTCGTTGACGACTCTGCAATATCTGGAATGGTGGGAGCCGGAGCAAATGGATTGAAAAATGCGTTTTCGTCATAATTTGCGGGTATGGGTACTTCAGAAGATAGGAGGGGATCATCAGCTGCAGTCGCAGTATTATAAGCTGTTTGTTCTATAGATGATGATGTTTCTGTTGGAGGTGCATCTTCAGCAACTGCTGTTGTTGTAGTTACTGTTGTATTAGGTGCTTGAATATTGACGGGTTGTGCAGCGGAACTGGCGGATACATCAGAAGCACGACTAACGAGTGATTCATCAAACAGCGGAGCAAACAAATCTTCCAAGTCCTTACGATTGAGAGAGAGAGGTGCAGCTGATTGATCAGGGAAGTTTAGACGGTTAGAATCAGGTCCTAAGCTGTTTTGCTCAGAAGCCATATCTGTGAGTTCATCAAAATGAGCGTGTATGGTCTCTTGAATTTCTCGGGTTCGACGGTTCTAGATACGAAAGCCTTTAGAATTCTCGCAGTATCCAACAAAGATTCCAATATCAGTTTTGGCTTTCAACTTTCCAAGGTCATCACGATCATTATTTGGGTAACAGAGGGCCCCAAATACATGAAAGTAACTTATGTTCGGTTTTCTTCTGTGAACAAGTTCATATGGGGTTTTGTTGTGCCTTTTGTTGATCATACAATGGTTTTGGGTGTAGCAAGCGGTTGCGACAGCTTCAGCCCAGAGGTAATCAGGTAATTGAGCATTTATCAACATCGTCCTTGCGGCTTCCACTAACGTCCGGTTTCGTCTTTCGACTACTCCATTCTGTTCTGGGTTGCGTGCAATAGATGTTTGGTGTTCAATCCCTACTTTCTCAAAATACTCACGAAGAGTGTGATTCTTAAATTCGGTTCCATTATCAGTTCTGACTTTTTGAACGGTGTTACGGAGCTGAACCTGAATTTTGGTGAGAAAGGTGATGATCATCGAAGGAGCTTGATCTTTGGTGCGAAGAAATTAGACCCAAGTCCATCTCGAAAAGCCATCTACGATTACCAATTGTTGGGAATAAAATGTTCAAGTCAAAGAGCCTGCCAAATGAAGTATTAAGCCTGCTAGTTCTTTTTGAAGAAGTTGAAGATATACTAACAGTACCTTCTGGGTGAGAAGGTACTGCTAGTTGAAGAAGGTCCTGCTAAGTTGAAGGTCAAGTTGATAGATATTTTTATTGTAGATATTTTAGTTGTATTATTAGTCTTTGTACAATGTAACATGTTAAGTAAATGTAGTTCAGTCTTCTATGTTGTGCAGTAGATAATACTGAGTAGTTTACATTGGAAGTTGTAATTAGTAGGTTAGAAAAGTCCAAGTATCTTATTATAATACACAACTTGACAACATGTAATAAGGGGTCCTTATCTTATAAAAGGAACCCTTAGTCACCACCTTTCAAAAATCTCTTTAACTAATATCTTTGTAATATACTCAAAGACCAAAACCTCTCTAGTAACTTAGTTACTGATTCACAAATCCTTTTACAAATCAAAGATTCAAGGTTACCTTTGTAATCCTGGTGATAGTTTAGATCACCCGTATTATCTTATAAATAATATTGAATCGTTTTGTGTTATTCAAGTTGTGTTCATTGTTCATTATAACTCACGTTTGCATGTTTACCACCTTTGTTCCTTTAAGTGTGTTATAGTAAATTCCGCGTACTACATCACATTCATTCCTAAATATCCCAAACACATTATTAAGATCAACATCCCAAGTGTTTGTATAATCCTTCACAAGTGGTATCAGAGATAGGCTGATATTTACGATTTAAAAGAACAATGGAAGCTGAACACATTCAAACTAATGTAGCTGCAAAACTTCCATTACTCAAACAAAATGAGTTTGATATGTGGAGACTGAGGGTAGAGCAATATTTCCAAGTGCAAGACTATGCACTTTGGGAGATTATTGAAGAAGGAAACTCATTTAAACCTACAATCACCACCTCCACAGTAAATGATGCAATAGTAACAAATGTGCAAGTGAACCCAACAACCGCAGAAGAAAGAATCCAAAAGAGAAATGATCTTAAAGCCAGGAGTATGCTTCTCATGACTATTCCAAATGACAGCTTTTGATTTTCAACAAGTACAAATGTGCTAAAACCCTTTTTCAAGCTATTGTGGCTAGATTTGGTGGAAATGATGCCACTAAGAAAACTCAAAAAACTCTCCTCAAACAACATTTTGAAAACTTTACAGCCACAAAAAATGAGTCTTTGGACAGCATGCTCAATAGACTACAAAAGCTTTCAAGTCAGTTAGCCATTCATGAAGTGCTGATATCTCAAGAAGACTTAAACTCCAAATTCCTTAGGAGTTTACCCTCTGAATGGGCCATGCATGTCATTGTCTGGAAAAACAAACCAGATATTGATCAGATGAGTCTCAATGATCTTTACAGCAACTTTAAGATAGTTGAGCATGAAGTGAAGAAGTCTACTAGTTCAAGCTCAGGGAATATGGATTTTGTATCATCTCCCAGCACCTCAAGGATAGTAGATGAAGAAAAAGATGGTAGAGAAGAAGGTACTGCCAACACAAATTTTGGTACTGCCAATACTTCTAGCAGTACCAAAACAATTCTAGATGAAACAATTGGTTGTGCTTTCCTGACATCACAACACAATGGTTCCATATTGACTTTTGAAGATATTCAAGAGATCAATGATGATGATCTGGAGGAAATGGAAATAAAGTGGCAACTTTCACTTCTTAGCATAAGGGCTAAGAAATTACTGATGAGGACTGGAAAGAAGATTACCATAAATGGTAATGAGCCTGCTGGGTATGACAAGTCTAAAGTGGAGTGCTACAACTGCCACATGAAGGGTCACTACTCAAGAGAGCATAGAAGACCAAAGAAGCAGGATGATAAGGGAAGAGGTTATGAGAACAAGAACAAGGGAAGCTTTGAGAACAAGAACAAGGGAAGCTTTGAGAACAAGAGCAAGGCTGTGGAAATCACTAAGCCTAAAGCTATGGTAGCTATTGATGGGCTGGGTTTTGATTGGAGCTTTATGGGTGAAGAGGAGTCAACTTCAGATGAAATGGTTTTAATGGCCTTCTCCAATCCTGAGGTACAAATTACTAAATGTTCTAATACTTGTAAAGTTTTTGAAGAATTAGAAACTTTAATAAAACTTTATGATGAACTGAAAGTAGAACAAAGAAAAACTCATCAAGACCTAGTTAATCATAAGTGTGGTATGGCCAAACTTGAGAAGCAGATAATCCACTTTAGGGAAAATGAACTCACTTTTTCTGACACAAAAGGCATTCTTAATAGGGAAATATTTTTGAAAGATGCTGAAATAAACCTGTTAAGAACTGAGTTTGCTAAAGTGAAACTGGCAAAGGATAATATTCAACTAACTATTACCACATTAGAAACTGCTTCTGACTGTAATAGAAGGATAGTTGAAAATGACAAACCTGTAGAGAAAAGTGAACCTTTTGAGAGTGCTAGTGTTGCTTCACTCTCTAACAAAAAGGTGCTCACTGATAAGAGCTCAGATGCTCCAATTATTGAAGATTGGACATCTGATGATGAGGAAAAAGAGACTGTTTCAAACAAAGGAAACAAAGTAGGACCACCCAGTCCTAAAAGTGTAGAGATTAAGACAAAGGCTAAAACTGTTCTGAAAACAGTTGAATGTTGTGCTAAGTGTAATAGCAAACCTAGAGGTAGCCAGAGAAATTGGAACAATCTTAAGTCACACCAACTTGGTGATGATTTTGTTATGTACAATAAGGCCTGCTATTACTGTGGTAGTTTTAATCATACTCATGCTTATTGTAACAATTGGGTTTCTGGGAGTACATCAAAGTCTAAAAAAAATGGAACAAACCCCAGAAAAAGTTTTGTGAAGTCTAACACACCAAAAGTTAATCATACTGTTAGACAAAATAAGCCTGTTAACTCAAAACCAACTGCTAAGGGTGCAAGAAATACTTTCAAACATGCACCAAGAGTTGTGAAAAGTCCCATTGAAAAGAAATCTGTGGTTAAAACACAAGATTGGAAACCAAAACCAAAAGGTCCTGCTAGACCAAATGGTACTGCCAAAATTAATACTATTAGACCAAGGACCACAAAATGGGTTAAAAAGGAAAATGCTGTTAAGTCCTCAGCATGTTGGATATGGAGACCACTCCAATCAAAAGTTGCATCAACAGTCCTAAAGAGGTTTGATTACATTGATGCAAGAGGCAAACCCAAGTCAGTTATGGCTTGGGTACCCCAAGGAAACTAATATGTTTATATATGTGCAGGAACATTCAAATGATATTACTGATCAAGGATATGTTGATAGTGGATGTTCAAGGCACATGACAGGCAACATGTCTTACCTCACAAACTTTAAATCATTTGATGGAGGATATGTTACCTTTGGGGGAGGAATCAAAGGAAAGATTACTGGTAAAGGTACAATCAAAACCAGTAAATTAGATTTTGAAAATGTGTACTTTGTGAAAGAGCTTCAGTTTAATCTCCTCAGTGTCTCACAAATGTGTGACAAAAAGAACAATGTTCACTTTACTGACAATGAATGTATGGTTCCTTCTCCTGATTTTAAAATTCCTGATGAAAGTCAGATTCTTCTTAAAATCCCAAGACAGAAAAATATGTACAGTGTTAATTTAAAGAACATTGTTCCTAAGGAGAGTTTAACTTGTCTAGTAGTGATGAACTCAAATAAGTACATTTTATTACTATCATTTATTTTATTAATTTGACTTGTTTTACTATATTATGTATGAGGATTGATACTTAATCGTTTACTTTTGTAATTCTCAGGTAAAAACAAGCATTTGGTGAAACTTAGCGATTTTGGACTAATTATGGAGCAAAACATGCAAGAAGTTAAGAGTCTACTGAAATGAAGAAGATCAAGACTAATCTGCTCCAGATGCGCCGCATCTCACTCATTACATACGGCGCATCTCTATTAAGATATCACCAGATACGATCCAAGATACAAGAGGACATGCGCCGCATTTAATCATGGAGTTACGCCGCATCTTCTGGCAGTGTACGAATATTCCTGAATATTATAATCTTGGACCCCACGCGAAGTTAAGTCAATGCGCCGCATCTACTTAATAGATGCGCCGCATCTTCCCTCAGACAGAAACTATAAATACCCCAAGACCAGACGAATTTCGAGAGCAATAAATTAGATTCGAAGATCGAAGCAGCAGAACCCTAGGACGAATTCAGTCAAGGAGGCAGCACAAGACACACCAAACGAAGATACAAGAGCTGTAAGAAGGTGCTGCATGTGTTTAATTCATTAAGTAGTTTTGTTTTATTGTGTTAGCAAACTTTAATTCATCAGGATTGGTGGCCTGTGTAATGTGACAACGAAAGATTGCACTCCCTTTAATACTTGCTTTCCCATCAATTAAAGTTTATATGTTGATGTCTTTGGTTACTACTTATTAGTGCATTGATAACCTCTGTGTTTATTAGTGGCTTGCGGGCATTTGACTGCGGAAAATAATGTGGCTCCCACGGTTATTACTAAATTGATCACTTAGGAATAAATTTTAGACATAAGTAATCATTAAGGGTTTACTCGCCGATAAGAATAGGACCAACGAGAAAGGGTTAACTACATACACTTCATATAAAGCTATCAATAAAACAAGTGACAATCTACTTAATCATAAGGACAACCCTCTTATTGTCTCGAGTATTTATCTGTGTACGTGTGTGCTACTTGCTGATTCGTGCCTATTGGTTTATTTTATTATTTAATTACAAACAAATCGTGCCAGTCTCTCAGGCTGAAACCCCCTTGCGTTAGGATATTAAAATACTGATTAGAATAACGAGATAATACGTTCCACTCTTAGTGATCGACACTCTACTTACCATTATATTCATACTGACCGGGTACACTGCTCGTTAAGTGTGTGTGTTATTGATAAGTCGGCTAAATATAAATTTAAAACTTGAGTAGGCATTAAAACTGCTAAACCGCAACAACACATCACGCGCATCAAGTTTTTGGCGCCGTTGCCGGGGAGTGAATTGTTATTATCTGTTAACTTGATTAGTATTTTAATTAGGTTTTTCTTTTTATTAGATTAATTGCATCATTGTATTATTTTGCATATTTGTTGTTTTGTGTGTTATTTGTTTGCTTTTATTTTTGTTTTTGTGTTTATTTTGTTTGAGTGTTTTTATTTGTTTTTATTATTCGTATTTTTTCTGTTCTGCTATCGTTGTACTGTGCTAAATCAAACGATACGGCGCATCTGATCTCTCAGATACGGCGTATTGCGTTTAATTTTTTTTTTAAATACAACGCGTTTAATTAATTCGATACGACGCATCTTTTCCCCAAGATACGGCGTATCTGTTTTTAATAAGAAATTTTTTTTCTAAGCGATAGAGTAATACGACGCATCTGCTTTAGCAGATACGGCGTATCTGTTTTTGATAAAAAAAAAATTTCTAAACGTTAACGCCATACGACGCATCTGCTTTAGCAGATATGGCGTATCTATTATTTTAATTAAAAACAGTTTGCGAATTATTAAACAGATACGACGTATCGATCTCTATCGATACGGCGCATCTTCTGAATCAAAAATCTTGTATTTTGAAACGTAACGAAAATACGGCGCATTAACTTTTGTTAATACGACGCATTTAATTTTTAATAAATATCGATTTTTGATAATTAAAACAGATACGGCGCATTCAAATTTCTAAGCGGCGTATCTATTTTCTGAATAAAGTCTGATTAAATTTTAACGTAATAAGATACGGCGTATCCCATTTATAGGATACGGCGCATCGTCAGCTAATATCAGCAACTTTTATTTTACTTTGATTGTTTCACTCTTCTTTTGCACGAGTAAGTTTTATTTCAGGGAGATGGACGATCCGGATATTACTATGGAAGAATATATTAGGTTTGAAAAGGAAAAAGCCTTGAGCAATAATCAGGTGAATGATTGGAAAAGAGCAAGATATGGTGCACAAGTCATTGAGACGAAAGAAATCACTATGGAAGAATACTTGATTTTAGGGCATGAAAAGTCAAGGAAAGAAAGAAACAAATTGCCATTTCAACACACTTGGTGTATGTCAAATGATGATGAAGAAGATTCATATACAGTGAAACCAATTCCGGCAATTGTTATTGATAGTACTTTTTCTCCGGAGATTGCACAAGATGATGTGTATACGGAACCTTACGTTGAAGAATATCCTGCAATCGTATTACCACCATTAGACAATCCAACGGATGAAGATGAAAAGTATTCTAATTTTGATTTCGAACCATTTGACGCCATAGTTTATGATGACATACCTCAGCCAGATTTTGACCCAACGAGGGATTTTGAAGAAATCTGGGATTACTTATTTAAGGATGAAATTCGGGACGATGCTGAAATTGCAAGACCACTAGTTGAAGATGGAGATTCACAAGATGAATTGGAGTCACTTACAACACAAAGTGGTACAAATTTATTTAATATAATTAATCCCGTTACTAATAATCTTGCTAGTTTTTCTAAACAGGTTGCAAAACAAAAAGATGATGAGGTGAAATTTATCACACTACCTATTGAAGCACCTGTGATCAACCCGTATTTGGTAGAGCTCGAAGAAGAGTTTGGTGATGAGCTCTCAAACATTGCTATGATTGATGAAGATGATGATTTAGACCCTATGAAGTATATAGAGGAACTCGAACTTTTACTAGCCAAAGACCCTTTCTCATCTTCTGCGGAAGTCAAGGGACGCCTTACTACCAAAGAGACTAACCAAGAAGAAACGGGACTCATTTTTTCTCAACGTACTACTCTTTCAGATGAAATGGTCAAGTCATCCAATTTATCAACCAAACCGGGTAAGAATAGGAAAGATGTACATATATTGCCAAGGTATGATCTTTATTTATTTCTTCCATCTTTAATAGCAAATTTACACTCTTTTCGTGTTTATTGCTACTATCACCCGCACTTGATCTCAAGTGGGGGGAACAACACCCTATTACACAATAAATAAGGGTGGAGTCAGGCTCGTGACTCGAACAAAAACAAGCGCTTCGTGGGAGGCAACCCATGCTTACCTTTTATTTTATTTTATTTTTATTATTCTGTTTATGTGTCGAGTCAGTCAGGCCGCCGAGGATACGGCGCATCTCAATTCTGAGATGCGGCGCATCTCCTGCAAATGGTCATATCTTATTTTATTTTTCTGCAATTTTTATTTTTGAATTTAAAACTTTTTATCAGTTTATTTTTAATGCGGCGCATCCCTGGTTAAGGATGCGGCGCATCTTCTATTCTGATCCGTATTTATTCCAGGCTCGATACGGCGTATCTTCTTCCATAAGATACGGCGCATCGACTGACCTGATGATTTTCAGTTTTAATTTTTAAGTTTTATTTTTCCTAACTACTAATGTATTATGCAAGTTTGAACCTTTCTTATCTTAGGTGTGTTTTAAAGTGTTGGTGGTATTATAGTTTCCTGGATTTCCTGTGGATACATCAAGTATGAAGCTTTAACGTTCTAATCCACAAGAAAGATGATTTTTGCTCTTATCAAATGGAGGATCATACCGAGCAAATCTCAGGGGAGTTTTCCTGTTCTAATTCTTTTATTTTCCAGTTTTTAACCTTTTATACAAACAACGAGGACGTTGTTTAACTTAAGTGGGGGGATTGGAGAATTAGAACACTTAACAATTACTTGTCCTAAACTTTTTCAAAAATTATGCTTAAAATGTGCTTAATATATCAAACTAAAAATTTTTAGCATGTTTTTGTTTAAGATCTAAGTTGCATAGCTGCACACATAACGTTATTTTCAAAAATTGTGATTTTTCAAAAATTCACAAATCTATGAGTGTGCCGGTGACTTGTAAACTTTAGAACTTGGCTTGTATACTATTCGAGACCACCATAATAAGTATTATATTTATATAATTGGAATGACTTGTCTAAATTGGTAAAATTCTAGGATTACACCCAAATAGCCTATTATATGTTATGTGTTATTAACTAACTACACTGGTTAGTTAACCCCCGTATAAACCCTTTTGTTACTCTCATTTTTAGAGTAAGATACCCCTAGAAAAACACTCAGAGCCATTCCTTTCGTTTCTTACACCTATGTTTAAAATATTTTGTTACACCCTTACACCTTAGCCTACCCTGTAGATTAAAATCCGTGGTTGGTTAATTGCTATAGGCAAAGTGTGTTTCTTTACATTACCTGTGTTCGCGTGCGTAATTCATTATCTATGGTTAGGTCGGGAAATTGCACAATGCAATTGGAGTGAAAGTAAATATTGTATATCTTTGAGTTTATTTTTCGTGTGTTTACTACTTTCACTATTACCGTTATTTCTGAAATATGAAAAGTATGGAAAAATTATCCAGAATTATCATTATAGTGATGTGGTGAAATTTTACACATCTATGTCTATGTTTGAAAAAAAAAAAAAAAAAAAAAAAAAAAAAAAAAAAAATCGAAAAAATAAGAAAAGAAAAAGAAAAAGAGTTGGATGTTTGTTTTAACCAACTTATGTAAAGTTATGTAAGTGGTCGATATCACCACTATTTGTTATATATTATATCTATGGATTGAATGGGAATTGGCAGTTATGGGAACGCCAATTAAGGTTTATTCTTTGATTAAGATCTTGTTGAGTATAATTCGTGTCTACCTAAAGCGTGTGTTTCAAGTGTTAAAGCGTGAGTTATTCGATGATATGAGTCTTATTCATGGGATGGTTGGGATAGTGATTAACCACACTTAGGATTTTAATTTATTTGTTTTGTTTATTTTTCATTTTACACCAATTTATATCCCAAATATTATCCATACCCTATATTATTCTTTATCCAACCGAACCTTTGATTTATTGAGATTAGGGATTTGAGCAATCTTAAGTATCGTAGTCGTGGATTCGATTATGTATTTATGATTTTGTCGCCCTTTTTGATATATTATTATTGGTGAAGTTTGGACCTATCTTTAGCCTATTCGAGTTAAGGATTTGAGCAATTGCAAGTATCGTGTTCGTGGATTCGATCATGTATTTGTGATTTTGTCGCCTTTTCTGGAATTTGAGATCGATAGTGATCAAGAATAATTAACCCTTAAGCCTACAAACCCTTTTTACCGCTTTAGACTTGTTATTCCTTAGCTTTAGTGGAGGAGATGTGTATACTTGCCAAACTTATGATAGAATATTCGTCACGACTGGACAGTTAAACGATTAGATTTGCTTTTATCAACTTATTTTACTTTACTTCTAATTCGTTAAGTGTTTAGTTGTGTGACTATGAAATAAACGAATACATGCTTAAATATAAAAATAAATCCTAACATCTTTTAGGATACATTTTCATAAGAGAAATTCTAAGGTTTACTTGGGGACAAGTAAAGTTCAAGTGGGGGGATATTTGATGAACTCAAATAAGTACATTTTATTACTATCATTTATCCTATTAATTATTTGACTTGTTTTAATATATTATGTATGAGGATTGATACTTAATCGTTTACTTTTGTAATTCTCAGGTAAAAACAAGCATTTGGTGAAACTTAGCGATTTTGGACTAATTATGGAGCAAAACATGCAAGAAGTTAAGAGTCTACTGAAATGAAGAAGATCAAGACTAATCTGCTCCAGATGCGCCACATCTCACTCATTACATACGGCGCATCTCTATTAAGATATCACCAGATACGATCCAAGATACAAGAGGACATGCGCCGCATCTAATCATGGAGTTACGCCGCATCTTCTGGCGGTGTACGAATATTCCTGAATATTATAATCTTGGACCCCACGCGAAGTTAAGTCAATGCGCCGCATCTACTTAATAGATACGCCGCATCTTCCCTCAGACAGAAACTATAAATACCCCAAGACCAGACGAATTTCGAGAGCAATAAATTAGATTCGAAGATCGAAGCAGCAGAACCCTAGGACGAATTCAGTCAAGGAGGCAGCACAAGACACACCAAACGAAGATACAAGAGCTGTAAGAAGGTGCTGCATGTGTTTAATTCATTAAGTAGTTTTGTTTTATTGTGTTAGCAAACTTTAATTCATCAGGATTGGTGGCCTGTGTAATGTGACAATGAAAGATTGCACTCCCTTTAATACTTGCTTTCCCATCAATTAAAGTTTATATGTTGATGTCTTTGGTTACTACTTATTAGTGCATTGATAACCTCTGTGTTTATTAGTGGCTTGCGGGCATTTGACTGCGGAAAATAATGTGGCTCCCACGGTTATTACTAAATTGATCACTTAGGAATAACTTTTAGACATAAGTAATCATTAAGGGTTTACTCGCCGATAAGAATAGGACCAACGAGAAAGGGTTAACTACATACACGTCATATAAAGCTATCAATAAAACAAGTGACAATCTACTTAATCATAAGGACAGCCCTCTTATTGTCTCGAGTATTTATCTGTGTACGTGTGTGCTACTTGCTGATTCGTGCCTATTGGTTTATTTTATTATTTAATTGCAAACAAATCGTGCCAGTCTCTCAGGCTGAAACCCCCTTGCGTTAGGATATTAAAATACTGATTAGAATAACGAGATAATACGTTCCACTCTTAGTGATCGACACTCTACTTACCATTATATTCATACTGACCGGGTACACTGCTCGTTAAGTGTGTGTGTTATTGATAAGTCGGCTAAATATAAATTTAAAACTTGAGTAGGCATTAAAACTGCTAAACCGCAACGACACATCACGCGCATCAAGTAGCAAAAGCCTCATTGGATGAATCTATGCTTTAGCATAGAAGGCTTGGTCATATAAACTTTAAAACAATCAATACAATTGCAAAATATGATTTGGTTAGAGGTTTACCCAAAAAGATTTTTCAAATTGACCAATCCTGTGTTGATTGTCTAAAAGGCAAACAACATAGAACTTCTTGTAAGCCCAAGTCCCATAACTCAATTTCTCAAGCTTTATACATGCTTCATATGGACCTTTTTGGTCCTACTAATGTGAGTAGCTTGAATGGTAAAAAATATTGTCTTGTAGTTACTGATGATTACAGCAGATTTTCTTGGGTTTTCTTTTTAAGATCTAAGCATGAAACTAGTGAGACCCTTAAATCTTATATAACTGAGGTAGAAAACCAAGCTGATAAGAAAGTGAAAGTAATTAGATGTGATAATGGGACAGAATTTAAGAATAGGGTTATGGATGAATTTTGCAAAGAAAAAGGAATAAAAAGAGAATTTAGTGTAGCTAGAACCCCACAGCAAAATGGAGTAGCAGAAAGGAAAAATAGAACACTAATAGAGGCTGCTAGAACAATGTTAGTAGACTCTAAGTTGCCTATTTCATTTTGGGCTGAAGCTGTAGGTACTGCTTGTTATGTGCAGAACAGGGTTCTTGTGATTAAACCCCATAAAAAGACTCCTTATGAACTTTTCTTTGGTAGAACATCATCTTTAAGTTTTATGAGACCTTTTGGATGTCATGTCACTATTCTCAATACCAAAGATCATCTAGGAAAGTTTGAAGGAAAAGCTGATGAAGGCTACATGATAGGGTATTCTTTGCAAAGTAAGGCCTATAGGGTGTATAATAGTTGCACTAGGCTAGTGGAAGAAAATCTGCACATAGAGTTTCAAGAGAAACTACCAAATGTTAAAGGCATTAGGCCAGATTGGATGTTTGACATTGATAGGCTTTCAGAATCTATGAATTATGTGCCTGTTGCAGGTACAAATACTAATGATAATGCAGGTTTTGAAGACAATGTTGAAACAGCTGAAGATCAAGATTACATCTTGATGCCAATTTGGAAAGGATTGGATTTATCTTCAAGTCATGAAGAACCTTCAAATACAACAAATGAAGGTGTTGAAGATGATCATGGAACTCAGGGTCAAGAGAATCAAGAAAGTAGTGCAAATGAAAATGGTACTGCTAGTTCACCAGATGGTACTGCCAGTTCACAAGTTGGTACTGCTGAACCATTAAATGTTCAATCAGATGATTCTTTACCAGAAGATGTGGGGATTGGCAATCTTCCACTTACCTATGAAGTTCCTACAACACACAACACAAGAATTCTCAAAGATCACTCTATTGATAATGTGATTGGTAGCATTGATTCTGGTGTTAGAACAAGAACTCAAGTCTTGTCTTCAGACCAAGAAGGGTTTATCTCATCTATCTATGAAGAAAAGAATCATGAAGTTGCCAACATATGCCTGTTTTCATGTTTTCTCTCACAGGCTGAACCCAAAAACATTAACGAAGCCTTAGATGATCCAAGTTGGGTTGAAGCAATGCAAGAAGAGCTTCTTCAATTCAAGCTTTAGAAGGTTTGGAAACTGGTTGATTTGCCCAAAGGTCACTGGGCAATTGGAACCAAATGGGTGTTCAGAAATAAGAAAGATGAAAGGGGGATTGTGATCAGAAACAAGGCAAGATTGGTGGCCCAAGGGTATACTCAAGAAGAAGGGGTGGATTATGAAGAGGTTTTTGCTCCAGTTGCAAGACTTGAAGCAATTAGGCTATTCTTGGCCTATGCTTCTTTCATAGGCTTCACTGTTTACCAAATGGATGTCAAGAGTGCCTTCCTGTATGGTACTATTGGAGAAGAAGTGTATGTTTCTCAACCTCCAGGCTTCATTGATGCAGAATATCCAGACATGGTGTATAGGGTTACCAAGGCTCTTTATGGTCTACACCAAGCTCCTAGGGCATGGTATGAAACATTGGCTTTCTATTTATTAGAAAATGAATTTCAAAGAGGCAAGATTGATCCAACTTTGTTCATCAAAAGAACCAAGAAAGACATCTTGCTGGTGCAGATTTATGTTGATGACATTATCTTTGGATCCACAAACCAAGAGTTGTGTGTAGAGTTTGAAAAACTTATGCATAGTAAGTTTGAAATGAGTTCCATGGGGGAACTTACTTTCTTTCTGGGTCTCCAAGTGAAACAATCAAATGAAGGCATATTTATCAGCCAAGATAAGTATGTAGCAGAGATTCTGAGGAAGTTTCAGTTTGCAGATTCTAAGGTTGCAAGTACTCCAATGGATTCAGAAAAGGGGTTACTCAAGGATGCTAAGGGTGAAGATGTGGATTTGCACAATTACAGATCAATGATTGGGTCCTTGATGTACCTTACATCATCAAGACCAGATATCATGTTCCCAGTGTGTGTATGTGCAAGGTTTCAAGTAAATCCCAAAGTTTCTCATCTCACAGCAGTCAAAAGGATCTTTAGATATCTCAAGGGTCAACCTAGGTTGGGTCTATGGTATCCAAGGGAATCATCTTTTGACTTGGTGGCTTATTCTGATAGTGACTATGCTGGTGCAACCCTAGACAGAAAATCCACAACTGGTGGATGTCAATTTCTTGGCTGCAGACTCATATCATGGCAATGCAAGAAGCAAACAATGGTGGCCAACTCTACAACTGAAGCAGAATATGTTGCTGGTGCAAGTTGTTGTAGGCAAGTGCTTTGGATCCAAAATCAAATGCTTGACTATGGGTACAATTTTCTTAACACCATTATTTATAGGGCAATTTCTTTAAAAACGTATGGAACTATGCGGGAAAAATAATTTAACGCACCGAACTAAAAAAATCACCATTTTTTAGTCTAAACTCCCCAAAATGGATCCAAAAGAGTATTCTTTGACCTGCTCAGCAGGTCAAAGGTTTTTTGGTGTTAAAATGACCAATTTGCCCCTTCTTATTTGGAAAGTTGCAGTCACCGTCCTAACGCTAAGTTACATAAATAGTCCCTGTCGTTACGCTAAATTGCGTCCAACGTCCAAAATAATTTTTTTACAAAAAATTCCGAATTTGTATTTTATAGTTTCGAAAAATTATTTTTTTTTGAAAAATAATTTTTCTAAAAAAAAAATCCGAATTTTTTTTTAGAAAATCGAAAAATATTTTTTTTTTGTTATTTTTTTTTGGAAAATAATTTTTTTTTTTAAATCAGAAATTTTTTTTTATAGTTTCGAAATTTTTTTTTTGGACAATTATTTTTCTAAAAAAAAATCCGAATTTTTTTTTTATAGTTTCGAAAAATTATTTTATTTTGGAAAATAATTTTTGTAAAAAAAAAAATTCCGATTTTTTTTTTTAGTTTCGAAATTTTTTTTTTTGGGAAAAAAAATTTTTGCGAAAAAAAATTAAAAAAAATTAATTTAAAAAAAAAAATTTCACAAAAAGAGTAATATTTTTAAAAAATAAAATAATTTCGGAAAAAAAAATTTTCATAAAAAATAATTTTATTTCGAAAAAATAAATTTTTTTATGAATTTTTTTTTTAGAAAAAAAAAATTTTCGGAAAAAAAATTATTTTTTACGAAAAAAAACTTTTTTTTCCCGAAAATTTTTTATTTAAAAAAATACTCTTTTTCCGAAAATTATTTTTTTTTTTTAAATTTTTATTTTTGAAAATATTTTTTCGCAAAAAATTATTTTCCCAAAAAAAAATTTCTAAACTAAAAAAAAAAATCGGAATTTTTAAATGTTTGTATTTAAGTTTTTTTTTTTAAATTCGGAAATAAAAATTTATATGTTTTTTAAATATTAATTTTTAAAAAAAAAGTTAAAGAAAAAAATTATTTAAAAAAAAAATTGATTTGGACGTCGGACGCAAGTTATTTTAACTACAGGGACCATTTGTGTAAGTTGGCTGAAAAAAAAAAAAAAAAAAAAAAAACTGGCAAAACCTGATGACGTGGCGGAAACAGGCTGAGCAGGTCACTTTATGCGCTTTTGGATCCATTTTGGGGAGTTTAGACTAAAAAATGGTGATTTTTTTAGTTCGGTGCGTTAAACCACTTTTCCCGCATAGTTCCATACGTTTTTAAAGAAATTGCCCTTTATTTATATTGACAATAGCAGTACTATTTGTATCATTAAAAATCCAGTTCAACATTCAAAAACAAAACACATTGAAATCAGACACCATTTCATAAGAGATTGCAATGAGAAAAGGTTAATACAAGTTGTCAAAATTGATTCTGAAAAGAATTTTGCAGACCTTCTCACCAAAGCTTTTGATTTAGGTAGATTTAAATACCTGGTAGCAGGTATTGGAATGATTAATCTTTGAAAAACATGTGTTTTTGTACATAAAATAAATGGTACTGGCTCTTAAACATGGTACTGCTAGTTAGTAAAAAGGTACTGTCAGTTCATAAATGGTCCTGCTAGTATAAAGTTTGCTCTGTTTTGTTCATCTTGATAATTAAATGTTTACAATGCTATAAAACAAGTGCTTTGCACTCTGTTCTTTTGGTCTGCAACTAACAAATTTCAGGTTGATAACAAAACAAGAGATCTTCCAAACAAAGGGGGAAATAAAAGTTATTTATATCTCAGGGGAGGACATAATAGCCCAGAAAAGGAAGATAATCCAATAAAAGAAAGGAGAAGACAAGAGCATACAAGATGATGTAGAGGTTGAAAATGATAAGACTAGATCATATATTCAGAAGGGATGAAGCATTCCTAAAGGAGAAAGTTCTATCTAGATCAAACGAAGGAAAGTTTCAATTGGCATGCTGATAGATGATTTCACTTGTTGAAACAAGCATCCAAGATACACAGCATCATTGCCTCTTATAATTCCTCCATCCAAGGAAATTGCACCATCTTTAAGTCAATGTGGAAATGGTATTCAGTTCACCAAGTTTTACAAACTTAAGAGCTGGCTAGTCCATAAGCAAACGGCTTTTGGTAAAGACACATCAAATCCGTTGATGGTTGATAGTTTACCAAAAACTATATGGTATTTAACTAACCATACTTTACAGTAAATAGTTGACTAGTCCATAAGCAAACGGCTTTTGGTAAAGACACATCAAATCCGTTGATAGCTGATAGTTTGCTAAAAACTATAAGGGATTTTTGCTAAAATTTCAAAGATACTGCCAAGTAAAATTTTCTTTCAAAGGTACTGGTAGTTCAAATTTTGGTACTGGTAGAGTAAAATGGTACTGCTAGATAACCGTTGAGTCTGTCAGTAAAAATTATAGCCGTTAGGCCTGGTAGTTAAAATTAGCCGTTGGGGTAATTCTGTAAATTTCTGATGTTATATTATATTATATTTCTCATATAAAAGATCTTTTTAACCGCCTCTTCATTTACTTATTATAAATTTTCTTATTGTCGGTTAAAAGTAAATCTCTCATAATATCTTTCATCAGTCCTTAACACAATTAACTCTCACCTTTCATCTTCTACCAGTACCACCCTCAAATCCCACCATCCTAATCAAGTTTTTCCTTAACTTTCACCATGGCTAATCTAACTTTTGTTAAACGTCACAACCAGTTAGCATTTTTGGAAAAGTCTCAAGATAATGAATCGTTTCATCAAATAGTAGACTTTCTAAATGATTCTTACATCAGGTTTGCTTTACTTGTAAATCCCACTATTTATGAATCACAAATTTTACAATTTTGGAAAATGGCTAAAGTTGAAACTCTTGAAAATGGGGACCAAAAGTTAAAAGCCAAAGTGGATGGCAGAACCCTGACTCTTACCGAGTCATCCATTCGAAGACATCTTCATTTGGATGATTCAGATGGTATTAGTCAATTGCCTGATACTGAAATTTTTGAAAATTTGGAAAGAATGGGGTATAATGTAGATTCTAATAAACTCACTTTTCTTAAAAAGCATTTTACCCCACAATGGAGATTTTTGATCCATACCATCCTTCATTGTTTAAGCCAAAAGAAAACCTCATGGGAGCAGTTTAGTGGTAACATGGCTACAGCTCTCATTTGCTTGGCAACAAACAGAAAATTCAACTTTTCAAAACATATTTTTGAAGGATTGGTTAAAAATGTGGATAGCCAAACAAAGTTTTTGATGTATCCCAGATTTATTCAATGCATCATCACAAAATCAAAACATTTGTTACTTCCCCCACACTCTCCTTATGAAACTCCAAAACTTTCACACAAGGTGTTTTCAAATATGAAAATTGGTTTTAATGGGGAAGAAATACCACTTTTTGAGGAAATGTTACCACAACATGCTGAAGAACCATCCACATCATCTGAATCACCATCATCAAGTTCTTCACCTGGTTACATATCACCATCTCATCATCCATCACCAATCCCATCACCAATACCATCTGTAACAACACCATCACCATCATATCATGAATCACCATCCCAATCACCTCAACATCAAAGTCTGGATTCTCAGACTTTGAAGGAACTAAAGGAGAAAGTGCAGCTCTTGGAAAATGCTCTTCAAAGTCAGAACACAAAATTTTCTAAGATCAACACCAAGCTAGTTAAGAGGGTAAAGAAATTGGAGACTAAAGTAAAGATGCTGCAAGGTAAAAGATCTTCAAAGTTGGTTTTATCTAGTTCTTCCAGTTCTGATGCAGAAAGCTTGGGTCTCTCTTCCAAAAAGGGGAGGATGGGTAGTTCTGAAGGTGAAGAGGAGGCTCAATTTCAATTTCATGAAGGAACTCAAGTATATGATGAAGAGCCTGCTGGTGCAGGGCAAGAGCCTGTTAGAACAAAAGAGCCTGCTGAAGCAGAGCAAGAGCCTGCTAGGATTGAGAGGCTGTTGGCTATGGATTATAGAGGTTCTGCTGACAATGTTTACAAAAGAAAGAGGGAATCACACCCTCAAATGGGTTGTTTGTTCAAGGAAGGTTATTCATTGCTGATGAGCAATCTGCTGCTCCAAGTCAAGAACCAACACCAAAAGATAAGGGCAAGAATATTATGGTTGAAGATGAACCTAAGCCCAAAAGGTTGAAGAAAAGAGAGCAAGTGCAGATGGCCTTAGATGAGCAAGTCAAGAACCAACACCAAAAGATAAGGGCAAGAATATTATGGTTGAAGATGAACCTAAGCCCAAAAGGTTGAAGAAAAGAGAGCAAGTGCAGATGGCCTTAGATGAGGAAGTCTCCAAAAAGCTTCATGAAGAAGAAATGCAAAAAGCTTTAGAAGCCTCAAGACTGCTTGCAGAAATGCAAGAACAAAAGGATGCTGCTCAAACTCTTCTTGACACTCAAGCTGCTCAGGAAACATTTGATGCTCAAATGCAATGGATTATTGCCAATGATCCAATTGTGAGAGGTCAAGCTAACTTAATTTTGGATGACAAGAATCTTAACACTGAAGAGAAAACAGCAGAGCTTGAAACTTTTATCAACAACAAATATAAAGAAGCAGCTCTGGATGATATTTTTCAAAAGATTCATGAAAGCCAGAAGAGAAGTTTTAAGGTGGGCTCATCTAAGAAAGATCAAGTGATGTTCATGAAGAAGTTTCTAAGAAGTCAAGCAAATTGAACTGAATCTCAACTGAAGAAGAAATCTCATGAAGAAATCAACTTCCTTTATCTTAATGCCTACAAGCAATTGTACTTCAAGATCCCATCTGATGCTAAACCTTCAAAGAAAAAGAATGGTGCTCAAAAGGAACAAGAAGCAGAATTGGATCCAGAACAAGTAAGTAAAATGATAATTGCTTTACCAACAATTATACATGCTGATCCAATTAGGTCTAGACACCCTATTATAGATTGGGAGATTCACCATGATAGATCAGGAAAGGCATGGAAGATAACCAGGGTTGGGAATCAAACTGCCATTTTCAAAAAATTTGAAAATCTGATAAGGGCATGTGATAGAGCTGATTTAGAAGAGTTGTGGAATCTAGTTCAAATCAGGCTAAACACTAAGCATAAGACTGATGTTAAGGAACAAGAACTTTGGGTAGAGTTCAATAGGATGTATGATCCTGATCCACAAGATGTTCATTAGAAGTTTCCATATCATGATCCTACCACCACATGGGAATTCCTAAGTCTTAGCAGTGTGCATCATCTTTTCACACAAAGTGGGATTGAGCTCTTTATGTTAGCTGAAAAAGAGTATCCACTGAGCTATGAAGTTCTCTCAACCATGATTTCCAAGAGGTTAAGATGTGATAAAGATGAAGAAAAGTCAGAAGTTGTTCAAAGTTTGTTGATGAACATTTTTGAACAATGTGAAAGAAAAAGGATGAATAGAGAGTAAAGTTTTTGGAAGAGTTCCCTCAGATCCTCAAGGTATGGATTTTATTCATAAGAAACTTGTGTATTTTAAAGGAATTAACAAGTTTAGGGGAGGATTGTTGGGAATAAAATGTTCAAGTCAAAGAGCCTGCCAAATGAAGTATTAAGCCTGCTAGTTCTTTTTGAAGAAGTTGAAGATATACTAACAGTACCTTCTGGGTGAGAAGGTACTGCTAGTTGAAGAAGGTCCTGCTAAGTTGAAGGTCAAGTTGATAGATATTTTTATTGTAGATATTTTAGTTTTATTATTAGTCTTTGTACAATGTAACACGTTAAGTAAAAGTAGTTCAGTCTTCTATGTTGTGCAGTAGATATTACTGAGTAGTTTACATTGGAAGTTGTAATTAGTAGGTTAGAAAAGTCCAAGTATCTTATTATAATACACAACTTGACAACATGTAATAAGGGGTCCTTATCCTATAAAAGGAACCCTTAGTCACCACCTTTCAAAAATCTCTTTAACTAATATCTTTGTAATATTCTCAAAGACCAAAACCTCTCTAATAACTTAGTTACTGATTCACAAATCCTTTTACAAATCAAAGATTCAAGGTTACCTTTGTAATCCTGGTGATAGTTTAGATCACCCGTATTATCTTATAAATAATATTGAATCGTTTTGTGTTATTCAAGTTGTGTTCATTGTTCATTATAACTCACGTTTGCATGTTTACCACCTTTGTTCCTTTAAGTGTGTTATAGTAAATTCCGCGTACTACATCACATTCATTCCTAAATATCCCAAACACATTATTAAGATCAACATCCCAAGTGTTTGTATAATCCTTCACACCAATATATATCGCTTCCCATTGATTGTCTGAACACGCATTGGGCCACAAAGATCCATATGCAAAAGTTGGAGTACATGATCTGTATTGTGCTCAGATTTTGGAGGAAAGTGAGCACGAATACTTTTCCCTTGTTCACACGCTGGACAAAGGTGATCTTTGGCATAGCGGAATCTAGGAAGACCGTCGACTAACTTATGATGAGCAAGATCAGTCATTGTTTTGAAATTCAAGTGAGACAAACGTTTATGCCATAGCCATGCTTTTGTATAGTGAGCCTTGGAGAGTAAGAAAATTGGAGAAGAAGCGGTCATGTCTGACAAGGAAATGGTGTAAAGACTCATTCCGCATTTTCCTGTCATAAGGTCGTTTCCTTGTAGGTCTGGAACAAAGCAGGTTTTCTCCCTAAATGCAACTTCCAAGTCCCCATCACAAAACTGCCCTACGTAGAAAAGGTTATGTCCAAGGCCTTCAACGTAGTATACATGGCTTATTTCGATGTTTCCGTTGACATAGTCCCCATAGCCCATGATAGCGGCAAAATGGTCATTCCCGAATCTGACAGTTCCTATGAACTTTGCGACAAAGTTTACTAGAAGTTTTAGGTTGCCTGTCATGTGTCGGGAACACCCGCTATCAACAATCCATAGTACAATTTAAATCACCTACATCACAAGAAGACAATGCAGATGGAGAGACGGTAACGGAGGAACCCGTTGGGTTAGTAGCACAGTTTTTAATCATCTTTGGTAACCAAGTAAAACTAGGTTTATGCTGTAACCAACGTTGCCAAGTCCAACTAGATTATGCTTTCTTCTTAGTAAATGCACTAGGTGTTTGGATTGTTCTAGTAGCAACTATGGTCTTGTCTACGGTAGGCTTTGAAACTACAGCTGGCAGTTTTCCTAAAATTGACTTAGCAGCGGTAGTGAGCCTAGAGGAAATGCCATTTGTATGTTTCTGATTACGAGACAAAAGGGTTTTTGCAACACATTTTTGATGATTACCAGACAAAATACTTGTACGACAATACACACAATAAGCATCAACAATAACATCATTCAGAACATTCATAGTTTTAGCATTCGTTACATCACAATTTCGATAAACCCTTAATCTGCTAAATTCCGATATACCCTAGCTGACAATTCCGATAAACCCTCAAAAGCAATTCCGATAAACCCTCTTTTCACCAATTCCGATAAAACGCCAGATTTTTCAACTCACTTTTACGACTAAAAGGTGATGTTTTAACAAAAGTTGTTCGGTTCAAAACGTTTAAAATCACTAAAATATTAGGAAAGTTTCAACCTTTAACGTCTAAACCAAAATTTGGTGAATTTAGACAAGATGCAACAAATGAAACTAGTATAAATCTAATTAAACTCGAACAAGAACTACACTTTCGACTACAAATCTGATCTCTACAAACTATGATAATCTTTTCACTTTACAAGTGCGAAGATGAGTGAAAGAAATGAGACTTTTTTCGAAAATAACCACAAAACCAAACGTTAAACTAATAAACCAAGCGTATAATGAAAAATAACGATCTAAACTACTCAAAATACACGATTTAATTATCTTCTAGCGAATGATACCACTTGTTAGGTCCTATTTCTAGCTTAACACAATATCTAACTCACGTATAACAACTACTAATAAACGAATAACAATAAGTAATAAGAGAGATCGATAGAGATGAAGAGAATAATGGAAGATTTCATTCACGCATAAGAATAGCAAAAGTTCAGCTACAATGAGAATAAAACCAACAAGTATAATGAGCACATGAGCCTTCTATTTATAGGCAATAGATTAGGGCATCATGTGCTTCGATATTCTAGAAGCTATCTACATAACCACACGGCCCATGGGCCTCTAATGAGCCATGTGGACTAAAACAAACTTAAAGCCCTTATGTTAAGCAACCTATTACATATATTTGACCAAGACTTGAAATAATACTAAACGTGTTCCCAACAACCCCCGACCCGTATGTTTCCGCTGATCCGATTCCGGGGTGTTACAGATGGTATCAAAGCCACAAGTTATATAGAACTGGGTATTTTCAGGAACTGGGATTTTTTAAAACCCATACTATAACTATTTTTACGAAAACTTAAATCCTATGACCGACACGTGCCTGCCTGCCAAGCCGATGCCTCGCTTGTAATTTTTACTCTATTTCCTTGCGTAATCACATTATTTGATTTCAAGTTTGGACACCTGTTGTGGTTTTAAAACGATTCTAAAGTAAGGAACATAGTACTAGTGTAACTAAACTGAGTATCCCGAAATTCATTGATCCTCGGTTGAGAGTAGATTGATCACCTATAATCAACCAAGGATAGTGGGGACATGGCCTGATCACCTATGTCTCAGAAATAAATTTTGCGATACTGGGGATAGTTATAACAGGATTATGATTCGGGTTGACTTTCTATCTTTAATTTTGGGAATGGTAAAGTTTTGCATATGTGCACAAACACCGAATATCATGAAGATTTACCCACACACATGGCACACTGGCATCACAGCATCTCATGAACCGTAATACTTCTGGCACCGCTATACTTCTCCGTTTATGTGGAATTTCTGTTTGTCGCCGTTTGACCATAATTTGCATCGGGTCGGGTTAGACCCGATTGGCACCGTCTGAATCCGAGTTGCTTATTTGTAACTCCTTAAGATCGTAATAAGCCCATTTGAGCTTATTGGAACGTTTGGATCTGATTGGCTACGTTTGAATTTGATCTTGGCCACGTTTGGATTTGATATTGGTTATGTTTGGATGTGGTTTTAATTCTGATTAAATTTGGATTGCTTGATTTCCTGATTTTTGGGTCTCGTTGTGGATTTGATTTTGCTTCTTTAGCCTCATTTTGTTTCTGGTTATGTTACAGTCACCGTTACCCCAAACCTTACACTCGATGAATGAACCAAGTTAGATGACTAGTCATCTGAGAACGACTGTAACACCCCGAAAATCATAATGAAGCAGCGGAAGACTTAAACGGGGTATTACCAACTAGATCACAGTCATAAGTATAGATTTTTGATAAAAAGGGAAATTTTATATCATTCAATGAAAACTCAATATTCAGAGATTACATATTTGTTATCAAAAGGGGTAGTAGTTCACAAAAGTGATGATGAGTTTGAAAAGAATGATATAGTTATTTGGAACAAAGGTGGGTCTTTTCTCCATGCCCGTGCCAACTCCGTGCTTGAGATTTCTTTAATTACATGAGATAAACATGCTTAAAATGTCAACACAAAGGTTGAGTGAATTCACAGTGTTTTATTTGTAATAGTTTGAACACAAGGTAAATAATAGTGAAAACAATGATATTGCAGGGGTAATAAATAGATAAATATTGCACTAAGCCTCATGAACGCAAACCTTAACGTGTAGGGGTAGTAATAATAAATATCCCAATCATAGCAATGATATGGGTGATAAATGCCCTGGTGTAGGAGTTTTGCCATACTCAAATTCGAATAAAGTGCATTTGTCTATCAATCAGGTTAACACTATGGCTATCTATCCGGCTAGTACAAATGGGATGTCAACTTCCAATAGATCTATTCACAAAATTCGCGTTCACTCGCAAGTGATTAATGGTTCATGATATAAGGGACTTTTATTGGCAGGGTGGTAACTTAGGCAATATTAACTTAGCAATATCAATCAGGGAAGCAAACAGAAAATTACTTGTGTTCAGATTTATAGCATGTATCTCCCCACGGGATTTGAAAACATAGAAAAAGTGGGACTATGAACTCACCTTGGTGTAGCAGTAGTCTGAAATGCAATAAAGTCAAATAGTAGATGGTAGTTCCGTCGCGTGACCTAGATTAGTATGGCATAATTTAGTTTGCAGTTCTGAGTTAAGACTCGATGAACGTAATTAAGTTTAAAAGTTTTCAAAACATTTATGTTATTGTTGCTTGTGTTAACCATTTACTCTACGGTATAAATATTGTCGACGTATAATGGTTTTCATTATTTTGTTTAGTCGTTTTTGTCATAATTTCAATAACTAATTTACGAAATAATAAGTGGCGTCATTAATGTTTATTCGAAATGGTCTACATATTTTTCATTTAGTCCCAACACATCTTAACAATTTAAATATTCCAAGTAATTAATTTGGGCTGAGGCCCAATTTATTCGGCAGTAGGGGGAAAAGGGGTCCAATGGTGGCTGTTATTTATGGGTTTTCTAGTGAGCTAATGGGCTCATAAGTGGACTTCCAAAAGCCTACTGTGAAAGTAGTTAAAGTGGGATATTTGGGCTTTTATCCTAGCCCATTCCTCAATTTTTATCCAAGTCTATCTATCACCCATGATCTCAGTTCACTTCTTGACCATTATTCGAGTACCATTTGTCTTTTTGGTTTGGCTGTTGACATTAACTTAGCAATCACACAACATACTACCTAATATTTGGCTAATTTTCTCGGGGTGTAGTCCTCATGGGTTCGGCTGGGTTTAGTCACAATATGCTATCGTCCTCAACACAATAGTCTTCCTACACTGGCTTTTCTATACTAACTTACCAATTACTACCACATTGTTTCCAGGTTCACAACATGAACCTGGGGTTCCTTGTGACCTCGAACACAACACAACCACGAGTACTACTAGCTTAATTTTGTCAAATTATCTCCTATGCCACACTAATAATAACAACAACAACGATTTCTCTTAATAGTTACTACTTCTGGAAAACCTCATTCGACCCAATTAGTTACCATCTCACTTACATCTTTCTCAAAACCTATTAGTCTCTGGGAAAACCTATTCGACCGAAATATATAATCCACAATTAACCCCAATCTCATCCATAACAACCTCTAGGATTTTAAACCACATTAGCCACAACAACACCTAAGGGTTTCACAGTAGCAAGAATTTAAAACCGAACAAAAAAAGTTAATTTCCCACAACACGACTTAATCCTAATTCGACTTATACTATCTTATCATAATTGGTTCCCAAAGATAATAATTAAAAATTAATTAAATCGAATCTTACAGAGATTTTTGATGGGTGATTCTTGAGTGAACTTTAATCCGAGAAGCCTACTGCTTAGCACCGATCACCTCCAAATCGAATCACAACTTTCTCGAGAACTTCTCAGCTTCCTTTGTGTATCTAAATGAATTCGTGATTCGAGTCTCTTTGGAGGAGCGGTTTAAATAATGGGTTTCGAAGAGTAGCTCCATGGGAGCTTTCGGTTTGTGGGAGATATAACCTTACCGTTTAGATGTCATTTCTTTCTCTATGGGTATTTAACCTAGGCCGACCCGTGACTTCCTAAAGAGGACAACATTTCTAGGTCAATGGTGTAAGGTGGAGATGGTGATGGTTGAGGCGTTTTGGGAAGAAGAAAAGCAGAAAAAGATAAAAGGGGTGCTTCGGTTTGTGGTGTGAGTGGAGGGAGTTTTTATTTCTTTTTAGGATTGGCTTCTATCTTAAGAGTTGGTATAAATTTTTAAGGATTGAGTATTTTAATTGTCAAAGTTTAGTAGTTTAATACCCGTATTTCGTCAAACTGTTCCAAACTCTGATCCGTCCTGGAACTGTCACCAATTCGAGAGTGTATATTTTAGAGTCGTTAAATATTATTTAAAATACTCTCCGGGTCCTCAATTATTTTCTAATATTTCTTAACTTTCTGCCTGTTCCTGGTTTTAAATTATTAGACCTATGCCATACCTTCACGGTGTCGGAACGCGAGCGAGCTATTCATGGTGAGTTCGAATTCGTTGGGGTGACTTGGTGATCGTTGCCATATATATATATATATATATATATATATATATATATATATATATATATATATATATATATATATATATTATATATATATATATATGTATGTATAAAAAAAAATTTAGTCCGCACAAAAGGTTATTTAACATAAATTGGTATTATTCGGTGATTAACATTATTAATGACATGGGATTTTTACGAGGTATTACAGTACCTACCCGTTAGACTGGATTCGTCCCGAATCCAAAGATGTGATAGTTTTCAGGATTGTCTTATCGAATAGATGAGAATAATTAGCACGAATTTGGCCTTCGTGTTCCCAGGTGTACTTTGATCCTCTATTAGAGTTCCATCTATCTTTGATAATGGGAATACGGCCTTGTTTCAATCGTTTGACATCTCTATCTAAGATTTCCATTGGTTCTTCGATAAAATTTAGCTTGTCGTCTAGTCCAATTTCCGTTAAGGGAATTATAAGGGTTTCATCCGCTAGGCATCTCTTTAGGTTCGATACATGAAGGTGTCGTGTACTCTGTTGAGTCCTTCTACTAGTGAGATACCTTGTGGTGGTGGGAGTATTTTGATTAATGTCAAATGGTTATCCTAGCCATTACAAAATCATTCGCTCAATCTATTAATATGTCTCCTAGAGCCTGATTGGTCCTCATCTTTCGAGGGAGGTAAGTGTAGTTGTCGACATTGAAATGGAAGGGTGGATCCCATTTGAACTAGAACAATGAGGCTAGATATCGCTATTATTCTCATGGCGACTATAGAGAATTTAAGGGAATAAGTCATTTGGTGTGAATAACAAAGAATAACATGTCCGTAGGCTTACATGGCTAGTCAAGAGTGAGGCCCATGAGTCAGGGATACTAAGGGAAAATTCGGGTGCCCATGATTGGGAACGCTCAAAAGTTATTATCGGATACTGCTCGTGATTTCAAGTGCTTATCTTGTTAAGGTGGAGCTATGGTGTATTTTGACTAGAGATTCGCGGTATAGCGGTCTGAGTCAGGGGGTACTTTGTCAAGGGTTTTGTCCCGTTATAGAAGGAAGCTAGAAGTCTTACGGTCAGATGTGATTTCTTATTATCCTAAGTGAAAGTGATGCCACGTGCTAGAGTGATTGTGCTATTTAAAACTTTGAAAATGGCACTTCGCCCCTTGAGTAACTGCTTAACCAATTTCACGCGCTTCTACCAGGGTGAGAATTTTATCTTACGGATGAGTGGGAAGGTTGCACTTCGATGAAATAGTTTTAAGGTATGGTATATCGCTATTTTCAATCTTAGGTATTTCAAGATTTGATCCTAATATTTGTTCTGAGTCTACGCGTTTTCTTGCTTAGAGGTATGGAAAGAAAAAAAAATAAAAATAAAAAAAATATTGTTCGAAATTTTTATTTGATTATGCGTTCACACGATTCTGACCAAATCATAAATTTTAAAAGACACAATTTTCTTTGTTTGAGGTTAATAGTCGAGTAATTTATGCGACCCTGAAAAATTTAAAGTTTAGCGAAACGATTTTTTTTTTTTTTAATGTGGTTTAGATAAGACAATTTCACATAAATCAAATTTGTTAACATACAAAGGCTTGATAAGGTCTAAAATAAAGGTTTAATTTTTCTTCGTGTGGGTTTTTAAGCATGGTGTAAATAAAATAACTTCACAAAATTGACACTTGGTCGTTCTTCAAAATGTAAAAGATTTGGTATAGTTTGACCAGAGAAAACTTTTAACTTATAAAATAAGTATCTTAGAGAAATACTTTTTGTAATTGTTATAAACGCGTTTTTAAAGAAAGATTCCCGAAAGTGAGATCATTACAGCTGGCGGTATAGTTGGGTATGGAATTTATACAAGTTTCAAAAATTTTAAGGGCATAGTCTATTTTCCAATGTTTGATAGTGTTTGGTGGTTAAATGTCGGGTAAAGTTTCATAGATATGGTACTTAATTCACTAGGACGGTATTGGAATGTATCACGACTTATGGGTGAGTCGGATATTGTGTCATAGGGCATTTTCCTTGGCTACAAGTGTAAGTCGTGTATCAATGGCCGTTCGGTACGTTAAGACCGCTTGGTATTTCAGCGTGGGAGTGAGGTCAACACAAAACGGATTTTTGAGGCTGCATAATCTAGAACTCCTAGAGGAAACGTTGTAAGGGTGATTGTATATTGATTGTCCATTACAAGGTATCCATTACTTATAAGGGAATTCTCATTATACGATGTGGATAGGGTGAATTGTACATTGACCGCACAGTGTCAATCATGGTATCTTTTTATTCCTCATCGCGGACAAAGATCCTTGATCTACCTCTAAGATTTGATTTAGTGAACAGGGGTGTTTTGGATCACTCTTACGTCCTAGTCAAGCTAATTCTCTCAAAGAATTAGTGAAAGATTTGGCAATTTCCCAAAATAGTGGTTTGGTTTGATCTGTAAAGTCTTAAGACTTTCGTCAGGTTATAAGTCATCCCATTGTGTATTCACATTCCCTAGTCAAGAGTTTCATTTACTTCCCTCGAGGGGTCCTCATCGTATTGTTAAGATCCTATTATCATAAGGTATGCGGACGAGTTTCTCAAAGTGGGTAATTCAGTAAATAGACCAAAAATGTCTAGGCCTGAAGTTATGTGGACACTAAGTCGATGTCTTATGGGTTTCTAGTAGGTTTATGGTGCAACCTTAAGTGATGACGTTGGTTCTATTAGTAGTCAAATGGCTAGTTTGGTGGTGCGCTTAACACGAATGGTAAAGTCTTGAAGAATGGTGTTGATTGCTACCAGCAATCTGTTGGTTGGTCCGTTAGTGTACTTAGTGTTTAACACAGAAAGCATGGTTTCGGTTTAGGGGCTAAATGTAATCATCATCATGATTGTTATCGAGTACAGAAAGGTAAGCCTCAGTCACCCTTGGGGTTATGAGTCATTTGGTAGTTATCGAATTTACAGGTTGTCTGCTTGACGGTGGGATCCTTCGAAATCGGATGATGTGAAGTAAAGTGAGATGTCATAAGGTTAAGCTTCGTACAAATTCTTAGGGTAGTGGTCGTAGGTAATCCCGTTGATTGTGGCTATGTTCGTTGGAAGGTTGTTTCTATGATGGCTAATGATGTAACTGGTCCTTGTAGAATAGAATATGCGGCGAGACTAGACTGATTTCATGTGATAAGATGGTGTCGAAGTCTATTTGTGTTTATTAGTACGGATGCCCATAACTTGCACAACTTTTTATGTAAGGTTGTGATTTCTCAAAAGTAGTAGTAGAAATTCTAACTTTTTGCAAAAATTTTTAGACAACTATCCCCAGCATAGCATGGTCCTGCTTGAATTATGCATAGGTGATCAGGCTTTGCATAATTAAAGTTCAACGATGCAATGTTGGATTTAGTTTAAAGGGAGGTATCGGTAACTCTGTTCGTAAAGTGGTAGCTTAATATACTTTTCAAAGAGGACTTAGTTCATAGGGTGATTATAGAATAGGTTGTAAAACGGTGTGTAGAAGAGTTTATAAAATGGTGACGAAAAATTTGGATAAATGTACCTTAGTTTACAAAATGTTGGCGAAACCGTTTGTTGGTCTATGGAATAGTATTAAAGTAGCAAATCGATTTATTGCATAAAATAAGGTAGTTCATAATATGTGAAATAGTTTATAGAACAATAGGGATGACCCTTTATTATTATTGGCAGTAAGGCCGCAATTTTTGATTTTTTTGATTTTTTGATATATATATATATATATATATATATATATATATATATATATATATATATATATATATATATATATATATATATATATATATATATATTTTTGTTAGTAAAACGTTTTGTAGGGTAACGAAAAATTGGTTTGTGATGCATTGCGATATAGTTTGTTGTTTTATCAGCGGTTAATGTGGTGCTCAGAGGGGCAAAATAATTTATGAGTCAATAATAAAACTTGTAGGGTGTTTGCAACATAGTCTGCAGGGTGTCAGTATAAACATTTGTTGGTTTATAGATTTGTAGTAGGGTAGCAAATTTTGTTTATTGTGTTTATATCAAATAGTCTGTGGGATGATTCGTAAAATAGCTTGTATGTCGATAGTGACACCGTTTATTATTTTATAAGAGGGTAGTAAGGTAGTCAAATAGTCGAAAAATGGAAGCAAAGTGGTGGTTTATTGGGTGGTAAAGTAGAGTAACGAAATGACTAATGGGATAGTGATAAACAATAAAGTTTTAGCGAAATGTTTTATAAAGTGATAGTAAATGATTTCACCAGATAGTAGCAAAACGGTATGTAGGGTGTTTACAAAATGGTTTATATGAAACTAACAAAACAATTCGTAAGTTGATAGCAAGTCTGGAAATTTCTTAAGAGGATGAAAAGTTCGTTTGTTCACAGTGTAAGATAATAAAGAGGTGTTAGTGAACTGTTTTGGTTGATAGTGGTAGGGTATCAAATTTGTCTTTTACATGGTAATAGTTTGTAAAATGGTATAATAATAGTTTACGTGATAAAATATGGAGTGCAATGGGCGACTGTTGGAACATCTAGTTGATATGAGATTGTACACCAATTCAAGGTTCGTAGGAAGGTACTTATTAGAAGAGTGAGACATAGTAAGGATGTTCCTATTAATAGACATATGTAATACCACGAGATTGGCTCAACCATGATAAGGTCAGAATAAATCACGACCATCTTAATATGATATCATAACATGAGTAGATACAATCACCACACATATGATGGAAAATCTCGGCTCTTTTAGACCGATATCAATACATAGCATAGTCGAACCACATGTCCAAATGATAACTTGTCCCAAATTTGTTATACAACAAAGATGTATTACAAGCGTCACTAATTTGGCCACACATCCCGTGGCTAGGATAGAAGCTACTGATGATAATAGTGTAGTCTAAGAACTACCTGGTGCTCATGCTAGGGGTCCATGATGGTGGTAGTGGTATGAGTGGGCGCACTAGGCGACTCCTGGTGTGTACCATCCTGGGCCCAGCGGGGTAGTATTGGAAAATGTAATGGGGTGGGACATCCCTCCCGGGCCTGATAAGTATGGCGGGTTTAATAGGTGGTGTGGATGATGGAGGTGCTAGATCAGTGGTGGATGAGCAGGCGTCCTCGGTGTCGGAGTTCGTAGTGATGATGATGGTGAAGGTGATGCTGATACAGGTGATGGTGATGAGGATACTGGTGCTGGTGATGGTGGTACCAATGGGGCTGAAGGTGCACGTGCTCGTTTCCGGGCAGTGTACTTCCTAGGTGGGCCTCCCTGGCAAGGCACATAAAGTTGCCCAAATGGTGCGGGCTCATAAGGCTGTAGAAACCTGACTACCCTACGCCGGCGAACTGGTGTAGGTGGGGGTGGTATGGGTGAAGCTAAGTCGGAAGAGTCGGAGTCAGTTGACTCGTCGTCAGCCTCCGATCCAGAGAGGTAGTGAGGTGTCAAAGCTCGGGGTGGTGGTGGTGAAGGACAATCATCAGCAGCTAGGAACTGCTGTGACTCGTAGTACTGATCAAGGGTCAAGGTCCATAAGCAAGTGAAGATGAAAGTGGGATAGTGGGTGAGATAACTGGTGTCAAAGCGACTTCACCCTCCTCAAAGGGCTCCGTCTCTCCAGACACATCCCCAGATGAGACAACAGATGGGATAACGGGTGAAACGGGTAGGGTGCTATTGGTGTCAAAGTCGGATAAAATGATAGTGGGGACGAGAGGTGATGCGGGTAGTGCGTCATCACTGTCAGAAAGTATAATGATGGGGAGTGACATGGTACTGTAATATCCCAATAATAATAGGTGTAAGTCATTAATAATATAAACATGCATTAGTCATAATAGCATTTGTAGGTGATCAAATTTATTCGTTAGATATGCATAATCTGCCAAGCAAATCTCAATGCAAATATAATAACATTCGTAGGTGATAAAACTAATTCGTTATATATGCATAATCTGCCAAGCAAATCTCAATGCGAACATTCGTAGGTGATCATAATAATATTCGTAGGTGATAAAATTTTATTCGTTATGCATAATCTGCCAAGCAAATCTCAATGCAAGTACTTGTAGGTGTTGGCACGGAGGGCATAGGGTGGTAGAGTTTTAAAAATGGTCCTTTTAGAAATCGCGGTTATAGTCCAATGTTTTAAAATCAATTGGTTCTCTATAACCCTGGCTCTGATGCCAATCTGTAACACCCCGAAAATCGTAATGAAGCAGCGGAAGACTTAAACGGGGTATTACCAACTAGATCACAGTCATAAGTATAGATTTTTGATAAAAAGGGAAATTTTATATCATTCAATGAAAACTCAATATTCAGAGATTACATATTTGTTATCAAAAGGGGTAGTAGTTCACAAAAGTGATGATGAGTTTGAAAAGAATGATATAGTTATTTGGAACAAAGGTGGGTCTTTTCTCCATGCCCGTGCCAACTCCGTGCTTGAGATTTCTTTAATTACCTGAGATAAACATGCTTAAAATGTCAACACAAAGGTTGAGTGAATTCACAGTGTTTTATTTGTAATAGTTTGAACACAAGGTAAATAATAGTGAAAACAATGATATTGCAGGGGTAATAAATAGATAAATATTGCACTAAGCCTCATGAACGCAAACCTTAACGTGTAGGGGTAGTAATAATAAATATCCCAATCATAGCAATGATATGGGTGATAAATGCCCTGGTGTAGGAGTTTTGCCATACTCAAATTCGAATAAAGTGCATTTGTCTATCAATCCGGCTAACACTATGGCTATCTATCCGGCTAGTACAAATGGGATGTCAACTTCCAATAGATCTATTCACAAAATTCGCGTTCACTCGCAAGTGATTAATGGTTCATGATATAAGGGACTTTTATTGGCAGGGTGGTAACTTAGGCAATATTAACTTAGCAATATCAATCAGGGAAGCAAACAGAAAATTTTTGTGTTCAGATTTATAGCATGTATCTCCCCACGGGATTTGAAAACATAGAAAAAGTGGGACTATGAACTCACCTTGGTGTAGCAGTAGTCTGAAATGCAATAAAGTCAAATAGTAGATGGTAGTTCCGTCGCGTGACCTAGATTAGTATGGCATAATTTAGTTTGCAGTTCTGAGTTAAGAATCGATGAACGTAATTAAGTTTAAAAGTTTTCAAAACATTTATGTTATTGTTGCTTGTGTTAACCATTTACTCTACGGCATAAATATTGTCGACGTATAATGGTTTTCATTATTTTGTTTAGTCGTTTTTGTCATAATTTCAATAACTAATTTACGACATAATAAGTGGCATCATTAATGTTTATTCGAAATGGTCTACATATTTTTCATTTAGTCCCGACACATCTTAACAATTTAAATATTCCAAGTAATTAATTTGGGCTGAGGCCCAATTTATTCGGCAGTAGGGGGAAAAGGGGTCCAATGGTGGCTGTTATTTATGGGTTTTCTAGTGAGCTAATGGGCTCATAAGTGGACTTCCAAAAGCCTACTGTGAAAGTAGTTAAAGTGGGATATTTGGGCTTTTATCCTAGCCCATTCCTCAATTTTTATCCAAGTCTATCTATCACCCATGATCTCAGTTCACTTCTTGACCATTATTCGAGTACCATTTGTCTTTGTGGTTTGGATGTTGACATTAACTTAGCAATCACACAACATACTACCTAATATTTGGCTAATTTTCTCGGGGTGTAGTCCTCATGGGTTCGGCTGGGTTTAGTCATGATGCGTGGTTTTGCGACCTTACAACAGGTTTTACCTCTCATGGGATCTCAAGAGGCTTGCAATCCCCACCAGGCAGTGTAGCTGACCGATGTAGTATAGTGTAGTGGCAAGTATCAGGGGATTGATCGTTCTCTAGGGGAATAGTGTCGTTAGGATTGAAAAACTACTCTAGTAGGTCTAAGGGTGAGGGAAGATTCTTTTTGTATTTTTATATTTTTTTATGAAAGCAAGTAAAATATCGGGTTTGAAGGAGTGGGCAGAATTAGTTGCTACTCAACTAACCCAAATAACTACAAAAGCAAATAAAATAAAATAACTGAAAATAAAAAGGTTGTGGAACTTATATGGAGAGAAATGTGTTTACTTAGATTTCCTTACTCTCTAACTATCTTTTACCGGTTGATTAGTGTGTATTAATTTCGTGGATGACGGGTGTATTCCTTAATACCAATCGTGGGGTGGCGTACGTACTTCCCCAACTCTACAAGCTCCTACTTCACTCCTATGTCGAGCCGGCTAAGAAGCTCCTAACATGGGATCACTAGAATTCGCTCATGCATTAAATACAACCATAAAAACCTTAGTACGCATTGATTCATGTTTCTTAAGACGTTCAAGCAAGTTACCGTATAGGAGGTTAGCCAGTTTTCTTAAGCCTAACATCGATAAACAATCATCCAATACAATTACTAACACACCAACAACCAATAATCAATAGTTAGGTTTCATTAGATCTAAGCAAACACAAGATAAATCTAGCCTAGCATGTTAAATAAAAGACAAGAACAAGATATAATCAAACAACACATAGACATATTGAATGATTAATTGATTACTTATCTTCAATTGAACATGGGAGATCCAAGGGTAAAAAACCCTTAAAAATGGCAGAAAAATCGTCTTAGGGTTTCTCCTCACAAAGTTGCACACAATGAATAAATATTGCAAAACTATATATAGAATTTAGGGGCTGACGGCGTCACATTGTAGGAGGTGACGCCGTCACCTCGCCGCGGCTAGGGTTTCTTGATGGCCTTCTTGACGCCGTCCCTCTTTAATCCTCCAAAATCCGTTCTGGCCTATCAGAAGCTGACGCCGTCAAGGTTAAGGGTGACGCCGTCACTCTTTAATCCTGATGGCCATCTCTCTTTGTCTTAGCACGAGACGGCCTTGATCACCTTAAAGGGTGATCAACGTCAGACTTCCTTTGTAAAAATTTATGGCGCGTCACGTGTATTTGTCATATCCACCTCGTTTGCCAAGCCTTGACGCCGTCAGGAGCAATCCTTGACGCCGTCACGTGTACTTTTCTAGCAGCTTTGGCATTTTGTCGAATTCTTCACTTTTATGCTCCAAAAACGTCCAAAATGCTTCCTTTTCCAGATTTCTTCTCCAAAGTACCTAAAATGACAAAAGGAACGATTTAGGGCAATATTTGATCAAATAAATATGATTTAGGGCTTAAATGACCCCCTAAAAGCGGTACACTTTTTGCTTCATCAAATACCCTTACACTTGAGATTTGCTTGTCCTTAAGCAAATGCGCTTTTATTCTAATCAAAATACAAGTTAGAGGTCATTTAACGCTAATATAAAAGTAATTACAACAAATAGTCGTTCCCCTTTAATCATAATAAGCACGGAGATTACACACTAGCACCTCACAAGTAGTGTTTAGATACTCACATCTCTCAGGTGTCATAAAAGTATATCTCATAAATGAAAATGGATAATATCTCTCACTACCTGTCACAGCAAATAGATTACCATAGGCTTGGGAAAGGATCAAAGACCTCCTCCACTAGGCGTAAGCACCTAAGATAAACTATCAAAGAGGGCTTTTAAACGGGTTATAACGTTAGGTGTAGGGATATGATAAACACGGATTTTTTGAATAAAGGATATTTTACTGGTGGCGAGTTAAAGATCTTGATTAATTACATGTACAATATGGCGTTACTAAGCCAAGACTAGACTCGACTTAAGCTAATGAGAAAAAAAAACAACAAAAAGATAAAATAAACATAAAATGAAACGGGATGGTAGTCCGTATGTTTTTTTTTTTTTTTTTACTTTTTTTTTTTGTATTTTTCTTGATTTTTTTTTTCACATACACTCTTGCCCTACCATCCAAAATAATACATCATAGGGGCCTCGGTTCTCCCCTTACACTTGAACTTTTACATAACTTTACAATTACTATTCTATCGACTCGAATTAAGATAATCGAAACACTTGGAGTACTTTTAAAATATTTAGCACATATGGGGGTAATAATGTTGTTCTTCCCCATTACTCCATTACATTAGTACTTTACCCATGAGTCCCAATCGTCCCAAAACAATATGTACAAGGATATGACTCGACTTAGCAACCATGTAATCAATTATATAATTAACTTGGGGTTTAAACAAATGTTGTCACAATAATGCACTTGTAGGGTATTCACAATGCTAGAAACACTTGTTTAAGGCTTAGATTTAGATCGAATGAACAAGAACTAGAGAGAGAAAGTGGGAACTTCTAGAGAGAGAAAGAACTATGTGTATATTAGATTAGAATGAAGTGAAGTCCCAACCCTTCCCATGTGTGGGAAGGGGTATTTATACTTACAACATATTATGCCCCTAGCGGGCTGTAGAGTGAGCTGACAGAGGGTAAAGACCCGACCCACTCCACAATACTAATAATAATAACTAATCTACTAATAATATTACTGATAATCCTACGAGCTATGATGTGCTAATAAGTACTCGGGGTGACCGAGTCTTCAGCTGAATATTCATATTCCTAACAATCTCCCCCTAAGGGAGGTCACCCCAGAAGTAATGTTCTGAATTTCAGCACTTCTTCTTTGGATCTTGACATCATAGCTCGTAACCATTGATTCTTTAAAATCATAGATTGTTGTGCAAACATCCGTGATCTTAAGATGACTCCTCTTTTGTCTTGGATGAACTTTGAGTAATCTTTGAAAGTATCATCCCACTTGAGTCTCCAAGTCATCTTTCAGTAGTAGGTCTCCATGTGATGAAATATACTTAGAGCCGACATGCTCACACGATATGGTGTCATGATCTTCAGCATCAGAGTTAGCAGAAGCTGTGTTGAAGGTCTTTTAGGTTGATCATGACTTCTTTGATGATGATGTGGTGTGAGCATGTGGTGATGGATTGGCATCTTTTCTGCAACCAGCTACAACAGCAACCAGCTACAGCATTCCACTGCTACAACCGCCAGAGATTCCTGCATACGACAGTTAGCAATAATTCGACCGGTACTTACAAGTTTGGACTTCGAGATGGTCAACAGCATAGTGTGAAAACTCTCTCTAATCCTTACCAAGACCGTTCCTAATCGAAAACCCACATAGGGCTTTTTAAGATTTTACCGTAGTAAATCAACGATTAGGTGAGTCGCTGGAGATCACTCCACGACTGTAGACCGGTTGAAACCGCCGCGACCACTAAGCGTAATCCACGAGGAATTACCGAAGTGACCTGCTTTCAGGGCTGCTTGATGTTGACCCTGGCAGGAATTTCCATTCAATCATTGAGAATTACATTAGTAAATTCTCTCATAAATGTTCTGGCAGATTGCTAAGATCTGCGTAGGACTCATGAGTTTACAACTGGTGTCCTTAATGTTGAACAACCAGTGTAGAAATAATTCGTGTCCCTATGAGATCTTATTATGCATCTCGTGGCTCTAGACTCGATAGTGCGATTTGATTTAGTGAGCGGAGGCTGGAGAGGACTGCCACCTTTTCAATATCATCTAACTCGGAGTGAGAGAGACGATAGAAATGTATTGAACTCCGTGACAATTGAAACAAGAGTCCTTTGAGGGACCTTGAGTGGCTAGGGAGGGTTGTGCAGCGTATCACTGGGTCCATGATACTTTGTCTTCAATGCCAGCAATCAACTAAGTGATTCTGACAGCATATGTATTGACCCAGTTTCTGCCTAAGTTGTAAGGAGGGCTATTTCTTTTCACCCTTTCTCTTTACAATTCTTTTTCATTCTTCAACCCCTTCAGTGCTTACCGAGACTTCATAACTAACACCTTGTTGGGTTTGTTCCAGTGTTAGCTCCATCTCAATCGGCACTATTCCCTCATTCACTTTTCTCCTTTTTAATCATACCTAAGGACTTCTACACTAACTAGTGGATTGTCCCTGGGTAGATCCCTCCGGCTCTGGCGGGATCGTGGGAACTTGTACCTAACCTTACCATCCTTATAACTCCATTATATGAAATACAATGGTCGGTCTTTGGTGTTCTTCCACAATTGCCAAACCAAATCTTTGAAAAATCTCTCAAAGTGTTCATGATTATGAAACACATTTTTGCAACCACTTGAGAGTTTTATATTTTTCAAATGCTCCCCCTCAACATGTGCTCGAGTGATAGTTTTATAAATTTGCACATGTTAGGTTAAGCTCGCACTTTTAGAATTGATCAACTTTCAGTGAACATGACCGATTCGAGACACGCTTACATCACTAGTTAGACTAGCTTGAAATTATTACCCGGCCTGGTCAAGTCCACAGAAAGTTTCTCGAAACGGTACACTCTACTCAGATACATCTTTTTCGAGACACGCTTACATCACTGGTTAGACCAGCTTGAAATTATTACCCGGCCAAGACATATCCTTTCGATTGATGGCAATTCAAGTTTCGTCAATTCATTGGTGAAGTCTGAGCCTTGCTCACGTGAGATGCCAAATCCTTTGTTTTGTTAAAAACATTTGCTCCCCCTCAATATGTGCATCGATATTAAGAAAGATTTTCGCACATATGGAAGAGCTTGCGTTTATGACCAAAACATTTTGCTCCCCCTCAATATGTGCCTTGATATGCAAAATGGTTTAGCACATACGGGAGAGCTTACATTAATTTCCAAAACATCACATTTTATCAGAATTTCCTATTTAAATCACATTCTCTCCCCTGATCAAAAATTTCAAACCATTTGATATTTGTGATCCCAAGTGATTTAAATTAGTTTAGAAAATTTGGGAGACAATGTGGTCAGGTTTAATTGTATTCTGATTTTGAAGCATACTATGCTTCCCTTGAAACACCAAGAGAGTGTCACTGCTGATGTTGCACAAATTTGGCAAGGTGTCGTAAATTTGAACAAATATGCTCCCCCTCAATTAATGACCCGTTTTCCATTAAAAGAGCTGTAGTCATTCAATTGAGCGACGGGTATTTGTGAAAGTTTAATTCAATTTACCACCTTGTGTAACATCAAGACTCTCTAGAAGAATCAAACAGCATAAAGAGTCTGATGAAAAGAAGACTTCTCTTCTTATGCACGACAAGACGCACTGAAACGTACATCAAGTCGGGGAAACATGGATATAAAGTAATCCATGCCCAGGTGAACATCACCTATTTGGAGGAACAGCTGTCTTTTTGGCGACATGCTTTCCCCATTGAACAGCGCGGGTTGCAGTATGAAGTAACTGCAAGCCATTAAGACATGTTTTAACTGATTAGTATAACTTCTGCTCGAGCTTCATTTAAGGATCCGTGCCATTATTGAATGACATTTCTAGATCCGTAAATGTTATCGATAAACAGAAGACATGCCTAGGAGGGACTATTTTTGGTATTTTCTGATTTTTTGATTTTTATGGTTTTTATAGGTTTTATATTTTTGTATTTTTCTTTTTGATTTAAGATATATACAACTATGTACAAGGATATATGAAGACAATCCTTTACTCCTCCTTTTCCTCCTGAAGACACTTGAGGGTTTCAGGAGTCATGCTTTTCATGCCAAGGCGTGGGAGAATAAACTGAAACCTTTCTCTTGAGAGGGCCTTGGTGAAGATGTCAGCTAACTAAAACTCTGTCCTTACGAAGTATAGTTCCATAATTCCTTTTTCCACCTGTTCCCTGATGAAGTGATGCCTGATGTCGATGTGTTTAGACCTGGAGTGCTGAACATTGTTACAAAAAAGAGCAATGGCGCTTTTGTTGTCACAATATAGGGGAATTTTGTTGTATGAGAATCCATAGTCCGAAAGTTGTGATCGCATCCAAAGGATTTGTGCACAACAAGCGGACATGGCAATGTACTCAGCTTCAGTAGATGATATGGAAGTACTCATCTGCTTCTTAGAAGACCAACTAACCAACTTTTCCCCTAAAAACTGAGCTCCTCCTGAAGTACTTCGACGAGTGTCTTGACATCCCGCATGATCAGCATCCGCGTAAGCCGTTAACTCCATTGCAGTGTCCTTAGGATACCAGAGACCCATATGAACCGTGCCTTGAAGATATCAGAAGATCCTTTTCACTGCTTCAACATGCTTCTTGGTTGGTCTGGATTGATACCGAGCACACATACACACAGCAAACAGTAGATCTGGTCTGCTAGCCGTGATGTACATCAAAGATCCAATCATGCTTCGATACTTTGTTATATCTACTGGAATCCCTGAAGGATCTTCATCCAGCTTCGTTCTATCAACCATGGGAGTGTCAACAGGTTCACTTGAATAGAATCCAAACTTTTTCAAGATCTCGTTGGCGTATTTGGATTGATTAATGAATATGCCTCCGGGACTTTGAGAAACTTGTAGTCCTAAGAAGAATGACATTTGTCCCATCATGGACATTTGGAACTTGGAATACATCTCCTTTGAAAAACTATCACATTCACCAGGATCTGTTGAAGCAAAGATGATATCATCTACATATATCTGAACTAGTAGTAGATGGTTTCTTGACTTCCTGGTGAATAGTGTGGGATCAACAACACCCTTGGAGAATCCGTTCACTAGGAGGAACTTGGACAATGTATCGTACCATGCCCTTGGCGCCTGTTTTAACCCATAAAGAGCCTTCTTCAGGCGGTAAACATGAGTAGGGTGTTCAGCATCCATGAATCCTTCTGGTTGACTCACATAAACTTCTTCCTTTAAGTCACCATTCAAGAATGCCGTTTTGACATCCATCTGGTAGACTATCATATTACGACTAGCAGCATTTACCAGGAAGATTCTTATAGCTTCAATTCTAGCAACCGGAGCAAACGATTCTTCAAAATCAATGCCCTCTTCTTGTCTAAACCCTTTAGCAACTAGCCGTGCCTTGTTCTTTAAGACATCACCATACTCATCAAGCTTCACTTTAAAGATCCACTTTAAAGCAATGATCATTGCAAGCTCTGGAGGAGGCACTAATTCCCATACTTTAAGTCGATCAAATTCATGGATTTCATCCTGCATAGCCTGGAACCAGCAATCTTTAGTCATTGCTTCTTTGGCATCTTTTGGTTCGACTTTGGACAGTACGGAATTGAAGAAGCACCATAGTGCATCAGTGGCTAGTTGATTACGTGTGGATACTGGACGTGAGGGATTGCCTATGATGTTGTCGATTGGATGATCACTGGTTCATTTCCTGAGATGGTCGTGAGGTTGAGGGTTATGAACAGACGTTGCAGTGCTGTGTTCTTCAAGAGAGGGTGTGTCTGATGAATGTTCAGGAGCAAATATGTTTTCAAAAGGAACCTCATCAACAGGAGCAAAAGGATTAACTTCCGAAGAATGATTATTTGAAGATTCTTGCATTACTGGAGAAGATAGAGCGTTTGATGACGAAGGCGATTGACTGGCAGCTGGAGCATTGTGACTGACTGATACTGAAGCTGTAGGGCCTTCTGAACCTTGTGGGGCTGGAACCTCAGCCATAGGAAGTATAGCAGGTTCACTCGGGATGTTTCCATTCGTTGGCTCAAAGTATTCATCAAACATAGGATCGAATAACTTCTTCAACTCCTCACATGTAGGTGGCACATAAGAATCTGTAGGCGTGGAATTTTGTACAAGTCCTGAACTAATGGGTCCGGGTGACAAAAGGTTAAGATCGGGTCCAGAACTAATTTGTCCTGAAGCAGGTTGCTCACTCAGCTCATCGAACGCAAAATGAATGGTTTCCATGATTTTACGGGTTCTCTTATTGTAGATTCGATACCCTTTACTGTCTGGTGCGTATCCAAAAAAAATACCTACATCTGCTTTAGCTCTTAACTTTCCCAAGTCTTGACTATCGTTAGTTGGATAGCAAAGTGCACCAAACACACGGAGAAAAGAGAGATCTGGTTTCTTGTTATGAATTAACTCGAAGGGAGTCTTCTCATGAACAGGATGAATTAGGGATCGGTTTTGAGTGTAACATGCTGTTGCAATAGCCTCTGCCCAGAGAAACAACGATGCCTTTGAAAATATAAGCATAGTTCTTGCAGCTTCTACCAGAGTACGGTTCCTTCGTTCAACCACTCCGTTCTGTTGAGGAGTGCGAGGGATGCTTTTCTGATGCGTGATGCCAATACTTTCATAGAAATTACGGAGTTGTTGGTTAACAAACTCAGTACCATTATCAGTGCGGATGATTCTGACAGTTTTATCGAGCCTTACTTGCAGCTGTTTTATCAGTTTAATGATAACCTCTGGAGTTTCGTCCTTGGTTCTCAAAAACTTTACCCATGTGAACCGAGAATAATCATCTACAATCACCAGAACGTACTTCTTTCCATTTATGGTTTGTATTCTCATTGGACCGCACAAGTCCATGTGGAGGGTATGAAGAACTTCCAAGTTGGTGTTGATGGTTTTAGGCTTGTGGGTTTGTTTCTTGCTTTTACCCAGTTGACATGCAGAGCAGAGATGATCTTTCTCATATTTCAGTCTGGGCATTCCTCTAACAAGATCTTTACAGGAAAGATTATTTATGGTACCGAAGTTCAAGTGGTTCAAACGACGATGCCACAGCCATGATTTTATTTTAGAGGCTTTAGAAAGCAAGCATATGGGAGAGGACTTCAACATTTCTTCAATCGATATGGTGTATAGATTGGTGCCCCGACTGCCCTTGAGAAGATCTATACCATCCAATTCTCTGACGAAACATGTATGCTTTCTGAAAGCCACTTCCATATCTGAATCACAAAATTGACCCACAAAAAACAGATTGTGCCCTAGTCCTTCCACATAGTATACCCTTGAGATTACACAGTCACCAAACACATAATCTCCATAACCCATAATAGCACCAAAGTGGTCGTTCCCAAATCTAACTGTCCCGATAAACTTTTTTCACGAAGTTCTTGAGCCGTGAGCGATCCCCAGTCATATGTTTTGAGCAGCCTGAGTCCAAATACCACAGGACGATTTGTACGACCTGCATTTGAAACCAGACAACAATGGATAACTGAAAAATGTGGATCCCCAAGTGAAATTGGGGTCCGTTTGGTCAGCACACACATATTCTGGAACTACAGATTTCACAGATGCTACTGTCTTTACTGAGGAGACAGAACTAGAGGCAGGACAAGACCTAGATGGAAGGCATTGTGATTCTAAAGACAGGATTCTACCAGTTGGTCTCCATTCCTTATTCTTCACAATTTTATGCATATTCATTTTAGGTAATGATCTCTGTTTTCCTAAATTGAATTTCCTTCCAGTGGGTCTCCATTCCTTAACTTTCACAATTTTATGCTTATTCATTTTAGGTAACGTGCACTGTTTTCCTAAATTGAATTTCCTTCCAGTGGGTCTCCATTGATAGCCTATGCTAGCAAATGTTTTTCCTGTTGCTTTCCAAACTTTCTTGCATGCTTCAGTTATTCTACCATTCTTAACATGGGGTAATGCAGAAGTCATCAAGAAAGACACAACACATTCATCATGATTAGCAGAAATTAAACAATTGTCGCATGTTTTACAGATAGCATTAGAATTCGAATTAATTACAGTACTTTTGATACTAGAATCAACACGATTCATCCTACTCATTGCAAACTTATTGTTCCAAGGTTGGGCTTCTACATTCTTCAAGTGATCATTCTTAGCTGGCGCGGTCCTATCCTTTCTTGCATTTCCTCTATACCTTGACCCGCTAGCTTGGGTGTCACTTTTTACTCCTGTAGAAGCATCGAAGGTAACATTAGTTTGTTTGTCTGTCACATGCCTTCCTGATAATGATGTGTTGGGTTCTGATGTTTTAGGTGGTAGATCAAAGGCTACATGCTTGTTCTCAACAGTGGATGATGATGCAACAAATCTATCTCTATGGCTGCTAAACTTAGGAATTGAGCCTATGACATATTCTAAGTTTTCCTGAATCCTTTTCGTGAGTTTGCAGGCATAGACAACTGCCCTATCAAGTGGCTTATCAGTCCTATCCTCTTCAACTACTTCACGAAGTGTGTCAAGGCCCTCTCTAAGATGATCTAGATATGTTTGATGGGCAAAGCTGTTATTTCTAAGCTTAAACGGAATACGCCCAACATCAACATCATACTTTTTACTATCACTAGCCTTTGGTGCATCACAATAACAAGTGGTGCATGGCATTTTACCTTTCACCCGAGCCTTAAGATTCTCAATTTCATTTGTCAAAGAGGTTATTTGATCATTGTGATTGCTTCTTGTAACTTTAATGGAATCATATAACTCTTTGAAATGTTGTTTGACCTTTGAATTTTCTTCTCGATAACACTCATTTTCATAATGTAACTTATTTATGGTGTTTTGATATTGAAAATTCTGAGAATCTGAAGACGAAGGTTTATTGGTGCCATACACTTCATACTTGTTGGATTTCAATTGGGCAATTTGGGCCCTCAGCAGTCGAATCGTGTTCGTGTGAGCTTGAATTGTCTCATCTCGTTTGCTTAATTCAAAATAAGTATCAAATTCAGGAGCATCCAAGGATGTCTTGTCATTTGATATTTTATGTTTTTCATTTAAATGTTGATGTTTCAATTGCAAATTAAGATATTCAACTTCTAATTTTGAAAAACGTTTAACCATGTTATCATGGTCATCATTTTGAATTTTTTTAAGCAATTTTAAATTCTCCCCCTCAAGCTCAACAACACGATTCTGGGTGACATTTAACGCAATAGCATACTCATTAAATTGACAAGCGGACAATGCAGAATCAGTAACAGTGTAAAATACATCTTGTGCAATACATTTAGCAATCAAGTTGTCGTTAGTAATGAGTATGTTTTTTCTTTCAATCTCTCGACTCTTAAGCTCTATTGCATATTCATTCACCTCATTTTCCATGTCTTTAAACACTACTTCCATTTCTTTTATTTCGACTTTAAGGGCAGTTTGCAACCCTTCAAAATGTTCTTTAAGTAGTTTAAAGAATGGCATGACCTCAGTTAAGTAACACCTTTTTGCATGTTCAAAACACCTTTCCCCCTCAGTAATGCCGGTTGGTGTGATTCTCTTCTTACATGTTTTATCAAAATCAGCAAATAATTGCCAAAGCACATATAAGCTAATAAAGGTTTTGCATTCAGTGGGAAGAGACAAAGGCACCAGATTCCTAGGTGTATTGGGAGGATACACCGTTATGGACGCAACTTTTCTAATGAGGGGGGTGTTGGCCTTAAGTTTATCTACCTTAAGTTTTTCATTATCTTGTTTCCAAAATATCTGTTCAGGTGTTAACTTCTTTTGAGGAGCAAACACAGTCAAACGATTTTCCTCATAATAATCATGGGGTTTGATTATTATTCGTCTGGCTATGCACTCGGGATCCCTCATTTTCTCATTCATTTTTTCCCTCGTTCTATCACTTATCTCATCCTCTTCATTAGTGTAGATATGCTCAGTTTGGTCATGAATAGGCATAAGCATCACATTACCATCATATAGGGCTGGTTGAAGTACTTTCATGTCCCTAAGGATGGTTGACTTAGGTTCACCTATCATGATTTTACTATGCTTATCACTCAACTTTCTGTGCTTATGAATCATTTGAGCAGTTTGTATGGTTTGATTTTGTGTGTACAACTTATCTTCAAGCTTATTTTTTAACGTCTTGAGTCTAGAGAAATCATTTAAAAGAGTTGTTTCTTTTTGTTTGAATTCTTGCTTAAGTGTAGTTACACACTTTTGTGCTTCCTGTTTCTGTTTGACAGACTGTTCTAGCTGACTTTTCAAAGAACTCAACTCTAATTTTAATGTTTCTTCTCGCACTCTAGACTCTTTAATAAGTGTGCTCATTTGACCTTCTAATTTCTGCTCATGATCATTAAGCTCAAACTTAGCACGCTGTTCATACATAGCCACTTGTTCTTTATAGATGTTTAGTCTAGTGATCAAGTTATCATCAGGGACAGGCAATTTGTTCTCATGGTACACACATGCATTATCTATATTACCCGCATTATCTAAGGCACATACATTACTCATAACACACACATCATTATTGACAAAAGATTCACCATTTGGTACATCAGGCGAGTTGTTGTGATGCAAATACTGTTCATATGAAATAATATTGCTATTTTCCATGTCAACATTACTTGAGTCAGAAACATCTACCTGATGTACTTCTTCAGGATTCTTTTGTCCCTCGACAATATTATATGTGTCATAAATTTTGAGTACCTCAGATATCACGGATGCATTAGAAGGACCAGCTTGACGGGGAGATGAAACCAGGGAAGACAAGTTAGCCATGAAGATTGTTTGAGCCGTAGGTTCATCATCTACATCAGAGTCATATGCATCACATTCATCTGCCTTGAAGATGTTAGGATCATTAAGTGCTAGATCCTGAACAGGTTTCTCATCCACATCTTCATCAAAAGTATTTCCTCCATCTCCTGCCAAGAACAATAACTCTTCCTCATCCAATACAGCTCCATTCTCTTGAGCTTGCATTAACAGCATCTTGTCTTTGAAGTAATCTGAGTTCTGAGGACGTTTAGGTTGATTGCAGTTTCTAGCAATGTGTCCAAGCCCCCCACAATTATAACACTTGATCTGTTTTCCTTGACCCTGATTGCCATTCCTGCTCTATTCTGCACATAACCTCGACCCATGTTTCTACCTGCTCTCCCTTGCACATTCTGAACCACAATTTTCCCATCCTCCACCATTGCTAGATTGCGTGGATTGGATGAATTCCTTAACTGATTGTTGGTCTGAGGGAGTGATGCTTGAAACTGTTGAACTAGTAATGATACTTGATTGGTGAGGTTGTCAATCATTTTGTCGGTCTGAGAGTAGCCTGAGTCAAGTTGAGAACTCATAGCAGGTACTTGTGAGTGAAGTTGATGATAGCTTGGGTTGGAAGATGATTGGATTGTCGGTTGAACATTTGTCATGAACGCCAGTGGATCATTTGTAGTTGAAGGATTAAACTTTTCTCTCAGCACCCGATCGTAGACCGCATGCTTCTCATGTTGTTGCAGGTAAGCATACAGCTGTTCATAGTTGGTATCCCTTAAACCTTTGTTGAGTTTGACAGCAGTAACAAATCTGTCCCATTCAGGAGTCATGTTGTTCACAAACTTTGAGTTAAGTTGGATATTGGGCATAGTCATTCTGATCATCCTTATATCATTCACCAACTTATGAAATCTCACATAGTAGTCTGTGATATTCTCTCCTGGGTTCATTTTGAAATGCTCGAACTCATCATACAGCTGTGACTCACGATCTTCCTTTGTGAGTTCTGACCCTGCCAACAACATTTTAACGTTGTCCCACACAGCCTTGGCTTCAGTGTTGAAATTGATGAGCTTGTATACATCCTTTGGAAGACCTTGAATGACTATGTTTGAGGCTCTAATGTCGGCATCATACCTCTTCTTTTCTTCTTCATTAAGATCATTGTAGTTTCTAGGTCTGTCTATGCCCCAAGTCACAGTCCCATCTTCACCAGTTGTAACAACATCCCTGGTGGTACCCATCTGATATGGTCCATCATCAATTGACTTAAGAATGTTAACTCCATTATCTTTTCCCAAGCAGTAAAGTCTTATCCGTTGTGCCCAAGACTCATAATCCGTCCTATCTAACATAGGTGGACGAGTGTCAGATCCTGCTGCTTGAATATCTTCTGATGATGTGTTAGATGTGGTAGCCATAGTAACTACGGGATTTTACAGATCTTGTGATTTAACCGAGAAATCGAATCTTTCACGGGAATTTCTAAAATCACCAAGACATAAACCGCCTAGACAAATAGCACTCTTGAGGATACAAACCGCAGAGACAAACCGCGTAGACACAAACCGAGTTCACGCTGCAGAGACAAACCGCGTTGATACAAACCGAGTACACACTGCAGAGACAAACCGAGTAGACACAAACCGAGTTCACGCTGAAGAGACAAACCGCGTTGATACAAACCGAGTACACACTGCAGAGACAAACCGAGTAGACACAAACCGAATACACTCCTGGAGAGACAAATCGAGTAGACACAAACCGAGTAGACTCTTCAGAGACAAACCGCGTCTACACAAACCGAGTACACGCTGGAGGGACAAATCGAGTAGGCACAAACCGAGTACACCCTGCAGGAACAAACCGAGTAAACACAAACTCCCAAGCACGTCGCTTTCACTGCCTTTTGTCTTTTTGCCTAAACAAGTAATAAGACAAACCGTATCTTCGAAGTGACACAAACCGAGTCCAAGAACATGTCCCAAGGACACAAACCGCTGCGAAGAACACAACAACAAGCACCCACGAATTACCCCAAAATCACCACACAGTTCTTAGATCTGTGAATCCAAACACCAAATACCACTCTAATACTATTCTTAAGCTAGAAAGTACAAGGTATAACAACTTCTAATCACTAAACAAAGCACAAAATGAAATTTATGCTACTTATCAAATCGAACCAAAAAGCCTCAAAAACTACACAAATCCGTGAATACCAACTCTCATGGACCTAACCATGGCTCTTGATACCAATTGTAGGGTATTCACAATGCAAGAAACACTTGTTTGAGGCTTAGATTTAGATCGAATGAACAAGAACTAGAGAGAGAAAGTGGGAACTTCTAGAGAGAGAAAGAACTATGTGTATATTAGATTAGAATGAAGTGAAGTCCCAACCCTTCCCATGTGTGGGAAGGGGTATTTATACTTACAACATATTATGCCCCTAGCGGGCTGTAGAGTGAGCTGACAGAGGGTAAAGACCCGACCCACTCCACAATACTAATAATAATAACTAATCTACTAATAATATTACTGATAATCCTACGAGCTATGATGTGCTAATAAGTACTCGGGGTGACCGAGTCTTCAGCTGAATATTCATATTCCTAACAGCACTAAAAATGAGTGCATACAAGGTAGGCTAAGGCGATTTGGGTGTACATTTAAGTGGGGTGTAAACAAATTCTTCCTTTAAGTAAAATGCTTAAAGGTCGAAACGAAAAGATAGGCTCTGAGGGGTGTACTAGGGGTATCGTGTACTAAAAATGAGTACAACGCAAAGGGTGTGGGAGAATTACTTGACCAATGTAGCCAAAGTAATTATAACAAAAACACAGGTGTAAAACAATGGGTTAATCCTAATGCCTCTTATCATGTAGTAAATCTAACTACACGAATGTAGTCTCACTTGTGGCCTCGGAATGGTCCTAACGCAAGTTCTAGAATCTAAGTGCTACCGCTACACACATCATAGCATAAATGCTTTTCCCACCAATTCTAGGGCGAACCTCACATATTTGGGGGTGGAAAATTTTTTTAGTGGTACGGTTTTGTGCTAGTCATATAACTCCTATCCATGAGACGCTCATTAAGACCAAAGTTACACTCCTATATGTGGTAAAAAAATTTAAATTGGCACTAAAATTGCCTTAACAGGTATTTATCTCAGTTTTATTACACATCTACCATTAAACAAACAAAAATCAAGTGCAATTGTATTCTCTAAGGTATCATACTTTACCCCCCCCCCCTTACACTTAAGATAAACATTGTCCCCAATGTTCAAATAACAAGATGTAAAAGTAAATAAGGTAAAAGAATGAAATCAAATACTCCCCTGATTCGCTCGGTGGATAAAGGGGTAACATGGTTAGATCTTCTTCCAAGAGAATGTAGAAGCTCCAAGACTAAAGCATCGCCAAAAGCTTGATTCCACATACATCTCCTTGTCCAAAATAACCTGTTAAACCTGAGAAAACAAACACGAAAACCTGCATAACATCGGCGGGATAAATCTATATAAGGATATAATGCTTGTGGAATGATTATTTTGCAGATTCCTGGAGTTTATAAGTTAGAGATTTAATAAAAACTTTTTATGAAAACAAAACTTTCAAAAATTTCAGAAAATTAAAACCTGACGCCGTCAGAAATGATCTGACAGAATTCTCATGTTAAGTTTCCGGAAAATTTCTGGAAAAACCTATACCTTACTTCCTGGAAATCCTGCAAAATATCATTATGACTCGATACAAGCATTTGACTCAAATAATTACTAATATGTATGTTAATTTATTATTGTTACAATTCATGTTCATTTGTTCTAATAAACCGATTTGGATTTCCCTTACACTTAACTTTTGCAAAATACCTTTATATGTAGTTAAGACGAAGTTAAAAACAAGATAAAGCATTTTCACAATTTAGTTTTGAACATGAATCAATAATAATAAAAATTAAACATACATACGGAAGCAAATAAAATCAAACAAACAAATAAATAAACACACAAAGCAAATAAAGCTTGGGTTGCCTCCCAAGAAGCGCTTTTCTTTATTAACGAGTCTTGTAGCTAGACTCAAAGTCACGGGTTCTACGTTTTTCCGTTTTGCTTCTCAATTGCCCCTCTAATCATCCTAACAACCTCCATATCAACTTTGTATTTAGGTCCTAGGTTCAAGCAATCTTTATAATAAAGGCTTCTCTTATTCCAAACATAGTCCATGCCTTTCTCTTTATCCTCATCATTGATGTCCTCAATCGCACCAATGTTGTCCTTGTCAAATCGAGGCACAAAACGAAATTCATTTACCCGATAAGGCATCCTATATGTGATCCTATCTATGTGATTAGAAAACTGAACCGTGCCTCTTAAACGATCATACTTTAAATTGGATGCTTCAATAAACGGCTTACCTAACACCACGTGAGATAGGCGGCAGTCAACAACACTTGCCAAATCTTCTAAGATCATGAAGTCGGTGGCAAAGGTAAAATTCCCAACAAGGATATGCATGTCCTTAATCCTTCCAACGAAGTTGCAAACTCCGCCGGGGCACTTGGGGTCTTTCCTAGGCTCAAGTGGTGTGTTTATGATGTGGCTATAAAGGCCTGAGGACATCACGTTTGTTGGGGATTCACAATCAATGTAAGCATGCTCAACGTATTGGTACCCAATCATACATGGTATCTTCACATTCCCGGGATCACCCCTCTTAATCTTTGGGTCAATTCTAACAAAAGGTGGTCAAGGGTTATCAACTAGGTTGTTATAGTAAGCAATCTCCTCCTTAGTGGGGTATTTATTGAAATAATCATCCAACCTAGGATCTACCTTCACTTCATCAAGTTTCTCAGTCAACTCCTCAACCGTAAGATTATTACGTTCTAAGTAATTATCTGAGTATATGGCGGTTTCTAGGTTGTTAAAGGCATGATCAAGCTCTATATCAATCATTCTATTGAGCTCTCTGAGCTCACTAATCTCATCCTCAATTTGGCTACGCAACAAAGCCACTTCGCCAGGTGTAAGGGGTGGATTCGCGTTTTCCATAATGGCAAACTGAATAGTCAATGAAAATCTTATACGAACAAAAACACGAAGAAAATAGATAGACTAAAGAAAACCTAGAAAAATAAAATAAAAATCTCACTAGAAAGGAATCTAGTGAGTAGACCTAATAAAATAAAAATTCAACCTAAACAATAACTATTCCCCGGCAACGGCGCCAAAAACTTGATGCGTGATTTTGCGACCTTACAACAGGTTTTACCTCTCGAGGGATCTCAAGAGGCTTGCAATCCCCACCAGGCAGTGTACCTGACCGATGTAGTATAGTGTAGTGGCAAGTACCGGGGGATTGATCGTTCTCTAGGGGAATAGTGTCGTTAGGATTGAAAAACTACTCTAGTAGGTCTAAGGGTGAGAGAAGATTCTTTTTGTATTTTTATATTTTTTTATGAAAGCAAGTAAAATATCGGGTTAGAAGGAGTGGGCGGAATTAGTTGCTAGTCAACTAACCCAAATAACTACAAATGCAAATAAAATAAAATAACTGAAAATAAAAAGGTTGTGGAACTTATATGGAGAGAAATGTGTTTACTTAGATTTCCTTACTCCCTAACTATCTTTTACCGGTTGATTAGTGTGTATTAATTTCGTGGATGACGGGTGTATTCCTTAATACCAATCGTGGGGTGGCGTACGTACTTCCCCAACTCTACAAACTCCTACTTCACTCCTATGTCGATCCGGCTAAGAAGCTCCTAACATGGGATCACTAGAATTCGCTCATGCATTAAATACAACCATAAAAACCTTAGTACGCATTGGTTCATGTTTCTTAAGACGTTCAAGCAAGTTACCGTATAGGAGGTTAGCCAGTTTTCTTAAGCCTAACATCGATAAACAATCATCCAATACAATTAATAACACACCAACAACCAATAATCAATAGTTAGGTTTCATTAGATCTAAGCAAACATAAGATAAATCTAGCCTAGCATGTTAAATAAAAGACAAGAACAAGATATAATCAAACAACACATAGACATATTGAATGATTAATTGATTACTTATCTTCAATTGAACATGGGAGATCCAAGGGTATAAAACCCTTAAAAATGGCAGAAAAATCGTCTTAGGGTTTCTCCTCACAAAGTTGCACACAATGAATAAAAATTGCAAAACTATATATAGAATTTAGGGGCTGACGGCGTCACGTTGTAGGAGGTGACGCCGTCACCTCGCCGCGGTTAGGGTTTCTTGATGGCCTTCTTGACGCCGTCCTTCTTTAATCCTCCAAAATCCGTTCTGGCCTATCAGGAGCTGACGCCGTCAAGGTTAAGGGTGACGCCGTCACTCTTTAATCCTGATGGCCATCTCTCTTTGTCTTAGCACGAGACGGCCTTGATCACCTTAAAGGGTGACGCCGTCAGACTTCCTTTGTAAAACTTTCTGGCGCGTCACGTGTATTTGTCATATCCACCTCTTTTGCCAAGCCGTGACGCCGTCAGGAGCAATCCTTGACGCCGTCACGTGTACTTTTCCAGCAGCTTTGGCATTTTGTCGAATTCTTCACTTTTATGCTCCAAAAACGTCCAAAATGCTTCCTTTTCCAGATTTCTTCTCCAAAGTACCTAAAATGACAAAAGGAACGATTTAGGGCAATATTTGATCAAATAAATACGATTTAGGGCTTAAATGACCCCCTAAAAGCGGTACACTTTTTGCCTCATCAAGTCACAATATGCTATCGTCCTCAACACAATAGTCTTCCTACACTGGCTTTTCTATACTAACTTACCAATTACTACCACTTTGTTTCCAGGTTCACAACATGAACCTGGGGTTCCTTGTGACCTCGAACACAACACAACCACGAGTACTACTAGCTTAATTTTGTCAAATTATCTCCTATGCCACACTAATAATAACAACAACAACGATTTCTCTTAATAGTTACTACTTCCGAAAACCTCATTCGACCCAATTAGTTACCATCTCACTTACATCTTTCTCAAAACCTATTAGTCTCTGGGAAAACCTATTCGACCGAAATATATAATCCACAATTAACCCCAATCTCATCCATAACAACCTCTAGGATTTTAAACCACATTAGCCACAACAACACCTAAGGGTTTCACAGTAGCAAGAATTTAAAACCGAACAAAAAAAGTTAATTTCCCACAACACGACTTAATCCTAATTAGACTTATACTATCTTATCATAATTGGTTCCCAAAGATAATAATTAAAAACTAATTAAATCGAATCTTACAGAGATTTTTGATGGGTGATTCTTGAGTGAACTTTAATCCGAGAAGCCTACTGCTTAGCACCGATCACCTCCAAATCGAATCACAACCTTCTCGAGAACTTCTCAGCTTCCTTTGTGTATCTAAATGAATTCGTGATTCGAGTCTCTTTGGAGGAGCGGTTTAAATAATGGGTTTCGAAGAGTAGCTCCATGGGAGCTTTCGGTTTGTGGGAGATATAACCTTACCGTTTAGATGTCATTTCTTTCTCTATGGGTATTTAACCTAGGCCGACCCGTGACTTCCTAAAGAGGACAACATTTCTAGGTCAATGGTGTAAGGTGGAGATGGTGATGGTTGAGGCGTTTTGGGAAGAAGAAAAGCAGAAAAAGATAAAAGGGGTGCTTCGGTTTGTGGTGTGAGTGGAGGGAGTTTTTATTTCTTTTTAGGATTGGCTTCTATCTTAAGAGTTGGTATAAATTTTTAAGGATTGAGTATGTTAATTGTCAAAGTGTAGTAGTTTAATACCCGTATTTCGTCAAACTGTTCCAAACTCTGATCCGTCCTGGAACTGTCACCAATTCGAGAGTGTATATTTTAGAGTCGTTAAATATTATTTAAAATACTCTCCGGGTCCTCAATTATTTTCTAATATTTCTTAACTTTCTGCATGTTCCTGGTTTTAAATTATTAGACCTATGCCATACCTTCACGGTGTCAGAACGCGAGCGACCTATTCATGGTGAGTTCGAATTCGATGGGGTGACTTGGTGATCGTTGCCATATGTGTGTATATATATATATATATATATATATATATATATATATATATATATATATATATATAAAATATGTATAAAAAAAATGTAGTCCGCACAAAAGGTTATTTAACATAAATTGGTATTATTCAGTGATTAACATTATTAATGACATGGGATTTTTACGAGGTATTACAACGACCCTTTCCATAACACTTGTAGGATGAATCTTTCGATGGAGGTAAACAACGAAATAACAAACGAATCTTTGGCAGGACCTAGAAAATCTACCATAGGCCGGTTTGTAACCCGACATAAGCTTTAGGAACTTATGTAGCAATCCGAGCCCCTATTTTTGGAAAAGATACCTAACCTCTCGCTTATCCCTCGGGAATACCAGTAGCCTACCTTAATACCCCTTATAAAACAAGGAACTGCGATACGTTATTTTACAAAAAATATATATATGTTGATACGATATTTTGAAAAATGATATTTTCGGAGAACTATTTTTGGATGCGTTATTTTGGGTACGCTATTTCAACATACTGTTTTGAACGCTATCTGGTATGGTCAACCTTGGTTTTCGTTATTTTAAAAGACGCATTATATTGATGTACTATTTTTGAATACTCTGACATACCATTTCGAATACTATTTTGAACGGTCAATATTAGTTACACTATTTTGAAGACGTGTCATATTGGTATAATATTTTGAGAACTGTTTTGGATACACTATTGGTATATTATTTTGAGAACTGTTTTGGAAAACACTATTCAGGAATACTATTCGAAAGCCATTATTGAAGACATTACTACTCTAGTATTACCTTAGACAATTAGGTCACATATCACGTTTTCCCCTGCCCCTCAACTTGCGAGAAAGCTCGAGTACATCGTATTATAAGCCGATATGTTGGACGACCGCATTAGTGCCTTAGGAAGTGACCCATTAATTGAAATGGACATCTTAATAGTTTAGTTGCACAAATTGGACCTTGAAGATCATAAAGAAGATAATAGTACTCATGAGAAAACATTAACCTTAAGTGATAGGTAGAGTTTCCTGCATTAACTATGATAACGAGGTTCGCCCTAGTATTCGTGTTTCGAAGATTGATATTGGTTTAGATAATTCGAATTCTGTTGGTTAGGATTTTGTACACACCATGGATCATGAAACCATTTACCTCGGGAGATCATTAACCATTTCACACCTTTACACTTTGACCGTGGGCCCATAACCCGCAGGTCGTCAACTATAGCACTCTCGTTAGCATTTGCTTATTCTTTTACACATCTTAAACATGTTTTACTTTCCAAACATATTCTTTTTATAATCACCACTAATTGAGGCATATTAACCACAATATAAATGGTTTCAAATTACTACCTTAACCTCGTACATGCTTAACTTAGTCACACTTACATTCGCAACTTACTGCATTTTTAAAATTTATATTTTGGCTCACCCCATTTGGTTATTTACGCCTTTAGGCAATTCAGTTTTATTTCAACTTCTGCAAACCATCACACTTCAATTACATTTCATATTTTCACTATTTTCAAGCATTAGTAATTACAAATCGAGTCCATAAAGGACAGTGTCGCTATATAATTTTGCCGACTATTCTACGGTCTTCCTACAAAATGTTTTACTACTGTATTCTAAAAATAAAATTTTGACCTTCCCATTACTTATAAACAATAAAATGATTTCTTAACATCATACCACCGACGGCCTTATAAACCGATTCACCCTCTTACCAATATATCACAAACTGCGGTTTTACTACTATTTTATGAATAATGAATCATTTTTCTTGCTGCTCTATAATTTGTTTTACAACTCGTTGTACGAGCCATTCTATTATTGAATAATAAACTGATTCACTACCTTATTATTATTTCATAAACCAACGAGTAATTTCACAAAAGTTTTATAGACTATGTTACAAATATTATACCAGTTTTACTACAGCCTTATAGACCATTTTACTCCCTTGAGAGCTGATTTAGCCATTGTTTGATTTTAAAACAACAAAACTGTATTACTATTATCTTACAAATTATTTCGCCATTACTCCCCAAAACTATCTTCTGTCACCCGACGAACCGTTTTGCTACTAAATCACTAAGTAAACTCCAGCTCTGCTAATATTTTGCAAATAACAAATGATTTTCTTATTACTCTATGAATTGTTTTTACAAATCATTTCACAAGTTATTGTGTAACCCGATCCTTATCTTTCTAACATATCACAAATTCAACTATGGTTTTGTCATTATTTTATAAACAATAAATCGCTCTCTATCACTCTATGAACAGTTCTATAAAACTATTTTATAAAATATTTTATGATCACCATGTGAACCATTTACTTCCATGAAAAGTATTTCATACTATTACTTCATAAACAGAATGGCCAATATTCCATTTTGAAAATAGATCAAACCTTAGAAGTGGTCCCACACCTTCGCCAGAGACTACAGATAATAACCTACCAAGCTTTGATACTGTTTTATCACTGAATAAGTCACCGCCTCCATCCCATGCGATTAGATTTCCTTACCAGTAGTGCATGCGTTGAATTAGGTTATCAATATGCCATCACTCTTATGACATTTTATTTTCTAGGAGTTCTAGACGACACAGACTCAAAACACTTTTCTTTTATGTGATCCGACTTCTGCACCAGGATGCCAAGAGATCTTAGTCTACCTAGCGACTTTTGATACACGACCTCACCTTGTAAATAGGAAAGACTTTCCCAACATAGTATCGAGTTGACTTATACCTCTCAGGGCACTAATGCAACCGTTTAAGACAAGATACCCCTTAACACCAAGTTATCCCTTTTAAACCGCCAGTACAACAAATTCAGTCAGGACACCTTTTAGTACCATTAAACAAGTTGGAATACTTACATCTATGAGCTTCACCTGGTACTAAACATTGAACCTCGCTCAGCATTGGCAACTAGATCTTTCCCTGGGATATTTAGAACCATAGGTGGACGTAAATGCTCAACTATCCTTCCTCTTTGATATTCTTACTTTAAGGATCTTTCTTAAAATGCTCTTATGTCAACCTTCGAAACCGTAGTTACATTTTTTTGAAATACATATTTTGAGGATTAAGTTCTTCTGGTCAATCCTTATCAAACTTTTGTTGCGAAATGTCAAACGCAAATTTTTACGAAAATTTCTTACCTATACCACGATTGAAAACCCGATTTTGCAAGCTTATAAAATCTTTTGAAACTATGTCATCTTATGCAACTGTAAATTCCCAACAAACAAAATTGTAATGCCTGGAAAGTTATTTTGGTCAAAACCGTGTAAACACTTACCCAAATAAGATTTTCAAACAAAAATTTCAACCATTCCTCTGAGGAGGTAAAATGCTCAATTTCGAGACAAATCCTGAAGATCAGTCACCCCGCCATTTTAAAACTTTACATGTATAGGGCTAGGATTTTGTGTCACTAGAGTATAAACCCTACATTGGAATTAGACCGTGAGGATTTGAGAAGAGACCACGCTGACAAAATTGTGAAGTGTCGAGTAGTTAAGACTTAAACTGTTTCCTCCAATTAAACTTACTCCATAAATCATTGTACCTCCCTGAAACGCTAGAAGGAGACAACTTGTGGCAGACCACCTAAGTACACTCCCACAGGCAAGGAGAAACCCTTAAAACAGCCTAGTGAGACCCAAATCTGGTACTAGTACCATCCTCTTTTCACCGACACCATTCCGACATATAACTTGCACTAAAACGCGAGGACGAGTTCAAGCGCAAGTACCCTCACCTCTTTGAAACCAGAACTGATAAGTTAAACTGAAATCCAGAACGGATTTCCCAATATGATGTATGTGCTATAACATCCGGTAATTTTCCAAACTATTTTTACTAGCCAAATATTTATTTTTGCATCACCTTAGCAGTTGAACTTTTTCTGAATTTATTTAAACTTGAGAAACGCAAGATATCTTGAGAAATGTGAACCTTAGACCCTTATTATGTTAGTACAACCAAGAAAACGCGAAATGAATTGAATTTGCCAAATAAATTGATTTCGGGAAAGTTATGCATATTTATACTCGTTTTTATCAGAAAAATTATTTCGAAAACAATGGTGCAAGTTTCATAATTTTTCGAGTCTGTTTGGTACGTCGAATGGGTCCCACAGTGTTTAAGGCAAAAGTATTACCACAGAGACAACTATTAGCCCCGCCCAAAATATTACACCTCACACACCTATACTTTCATTTGTACAGCTTTAGTCCCTCCTTGGGTATAAAAGGGATTTTTTTTTTTTAATTTTATTATTCATAAAAACACACACCCCACCCATATAGTTCTCTCTCTCTCCCTCTCCCAACCGTCCGACCACATTTTCGGCAGCCACCGTCGCCGGAAAATTTTCTGGCGAAACCCAAACCTATACCATTCAATAGATCAAGCAACGGAGATCCTTTCTGGAGAGTTTGAGACCAAGAAGAGCTCGTTTAATCGTGTTTTGAAGCCACCACAGCCGCACACCGCCATCACCACCACTCGCCACCACCTCTTTTTCTCTCCTCTCTCGCTGGTAAGATACTCGAGCCACTCTTTTACTTATTTTCTTCATTTTAATCAAACCCTAATCAGGTTTAAATTCATATAAACGATTTTAATTAAAAACTAAACAAAAACCAAATGTTTTGATTAAAACTCGTGTGGATCTAAGTGTTTAACACCAAAATCGTTTGGACTCGTACCGAGTCACTTGACTCACCCGATTCAACTCACGAGTTGAGTTGACTCGGATCCGTTTTGCATATATTTTTTATTTTAATTATTTGTTGTATTGAGCTCGCATTATGTCCTAGTGGTATTTATTTGTGGAGTTGATATCGTCTGGTTGATTAATATGGTTAGCCGAATGGGTCTATGATTCGTATAGGAGTGAGTCGTGACTCCAGGAAAGTCACGACTAGCATATTGTTGGTAAAACAAACCTTGTGTAATGGTGTGTGTTTCGTTGTGGTCTCGGGTCGAATCAAAACCTGTTTAGGGTTTCGGGTAAAACCTATTTTGGAGTCACGACCTTGAGGTGTTTGATTGTTACCTTAAACTGAGTTGACTCAACTCAGTCGAGTTGAGCCAACTCAGCCAAGTCAACTCAGTGAGTTGACCAGTTCCGGCTACGACCTGCTTGTTTATACTTGTGATTATGTTGTCATCACGGTTTAGTGATTTCATTTTTGGGTCTCGGATAATGTTGGATTGCTTATGTTGTTGTTGTCGTATGGAGGTTAGACCCATATGGGTGACTCGTGACTCGTTACGAGTCATGACATGTTTAGCTAGTCGAGTATATATGAGTTTTGTCTTGATATTGTTATTATGGTCATATTGCTGGTTCTCGTTATAAGTTTTGACCATAAGTTGTGATTAATTTAGAACATGGCTCGAAAAGGGACCGTATCGTGTATGTGATTTGGTTGGCGAAAGATTAAAACCCACTAGGGTGCGTTGGTTTGAGTCGTTTATTTATTTATTTTCATTTATTTCGTTTGTAACTAATTTATTATTTATTGTTGTAGCATTGGATTCGAAGTTATTAGTCCAAGTTGGTCCTGGTGGTTGAAGCCGAGAGCCCTCGAGCTCGTATGAAGCTTTGACTGTGACTCTTTGAGTCACGGCAGTACTGGGTTTAGGTTTGGACAACTTCAGTTTTAATTTTTGTTTTAACTTTTATTTTATTTCGATATGGTTGTATTAATTTGATTTAGATTTATCTTTATTCGATCTAGTTGTATTTAACTTGTTTTGGATTTGTTGTATTTGGATTTGGATTTTTGGATTGTATGTTGGCTGTGTTGGCCATAATTGAAGCCAGGAGCCTTTAGCTCGTGTTAGGGTTCGAGTCGTGACTCCATTGAGTCACGGCAAGACCTCCTGGTTATGTTGAGATAAGGATTTGGTATTGATGTGGATTTGTGGCTATATTGTTGGTTAACCGAGAGTCTATTGACTCGGACTGGCTCGAGCCGTGACTCAAATGAGTTACGGCATAGCCTCGATATTATTGACGAATAGGATTGGACTTGGTTTGTAATTGGATTGTGTTGTTTGATTTGGCTAAGAGCCTATGGCTCGGGTAAAACTCGAAGCCATGACTCAATGAGTTACGACATAGCTTGGGTATGTGTTGTGTTGATGTTTTGAATTAGTTTGTGTATTGTGTGGTAATTGGATTCGATTTGGCTTATTACCACAACCAAGAGCCTTTGGCTCGAATAGACTCGAGCCGTGACTCAATGAGTCACGGCCAAGGTCTAATGGTCTATTTGTTTAAATTTGATTAAGCCGTGACCCAAAAAGGGGCCACAACTAATTGGATTGAGTTCTAAACTGGTTAAGTGTTAATAACTTGGGCCCAAAAGCCCAACGATAATCCAATAAGTATAAGTTGAGTATTGGGCCAAAGCCCAATACACTTGGATCATTATAACTTTTATGTATTTGTTTTGTTACTTATTTAATTATTTATTATCGGATATGATGTTTCGGTTTATTAATTTGGAAAATATAAACAAAATAGTCGATAAACTTATTAACTAATATTTACACGAATAATAGTATTCAACTAGGCATATTTAATTTGTAAAACGAGATAATAAAATGTGTATTCAAAAGTCGTAATGACTTGGAAATGTTTTGTAAACCGGCGCATCATGCCCAAATTTTGATAAAACCTTTTATAATTTAATCAATTACGATTACTCAAATACCTTAAAAACCTTTTCAATACTTATATAATTTCTTTCAAAATATCAATATTTCATTCAACTATTTGGGAAAAAGGGTAAAACACCAGAACAATCTATTTATGTTTTATGTTTTTCTTCCTTTCTTATTTTTCTTAATTTTAATTCCTCTTTTCTCTTCGTTAATATTTCTTCATATCCGTTCGTATTTGCCGACTTTTATTATTTTAACATCTCGGGTCCACACGAATCTTAAACCTTATTTAACTCAAAACGCCATTGCAATAAAACATTTTCATTTCAAATACGAGTATTGTTTCACAAATCCCTTTAAGGTTGTTGCTGAGATATATTAGTCATATACTAGGTTGTGCCGATCCAGTACCGTTGTACTCTACTTTTGATATCATCATGCCTTTACTCTTTGATGCCAGTTGTGATGTTGTGATATCTTGCATTGCTGCATACTGAGGTGAGTTCATAGCCCCACTTTTTACTTGCTTAAACTGTTTTATAAGCTACTTGGGGTGAGATACATGCTACTGTTTTGACTATGATCACAATTGTTTGAAAAACTATACTTTGAACTGAAAACTATGTTTTCTGCTGTCTGAAACTTTATTTATGCTGGAACAACGCTTATACTTTCCCGGTACTGTGAGTGAAGCAGTAGCCATTTCTACTTTTCTGGTAGCCACTTTATGAAACATCTGATAAGCACTAAGTACCTTCCTTGCCAAAAGCAAGTCCCTCGATCATGAACCATTAATCACCTGCGGGTGAGCGCGATTATAGTATATAGGCCTATAGGATTGACCATCCCATCCCTGTTGACCAGGTAGGCAACACGGGTGTGCTATATTTGAGTTACCTAGGTATTTGGCAAGATACCTAGCTTTGGGGGGCAACTATTATATTATGAAATCCGCGGTTACTGTCAACTTACGCCTGGGTTACTGGTGCTGGTTAACGCTTTGTGTGTCATGATCTTAGTGCAGTGGTTATATCTGAACTTCCGGGCGTATAACAACGTAGCCCGCTTTCTTGGAAACTTGAAACATTGTGATCAACTATTTTATTTAAACCTATGAATTCACTCAACCTTTGTGTTGACTTTTAGCATGTTTTATCTCAGGTGTTAAATCATTTCCGCTGCATATCTTACCTTTGGAGGAGCTTGGCGAAGGGCATGGCATGGTCATAGAAGACTCAGGAAACTATTTGGGACCACTTTAAATCCTTTTATGAAACTTTATTTTTCGCACTATTTTAAATAATGTAAATTGAATGTTTTCAATTATGAAATTTCTTCTAAAATGGTTTAAGTAAAACCGTTCTTTGTACCTTGTGATTGTGATAACTATTCAATAACACCCACGACCCGTATGTTTCTGTTGATCCAATTTCGGGGTGTTACAGAATTTAATGACAGGATGTTAGTGCAAATATTACGTTATTTAAACTAAACGGTTTCTTCGGTTTTAATAATGACAAACATGTAACTTGTAATGCATAACGTAAAATGCACAAGTTACTTGTAAACACAAATCATCAATGCATACTTACATCAACATCTCTCGACATCTCAAGTATGCTTCAACAAAGTTGTAGATTTCCATCCCGACGTAAATCACTCAAGGTATGAACAAACAAATCTACAACTTGACTAATGATCAAAGGATTATATTTTTTCTCTAAACTTCACATTTTTAATGTGACAAAATATTTTTTCAAAAATACATTTTACAAAATATTTTTGAATTAAAAAGAAATGTTTTAATTTGAAAAATAAGTTTAAAATCACCAACAGCTATCCCCCCCCCCCCAAATCAGCTCCAAACTTCCCCAAATAAACCTTCCCCACTAAAAAAAAATTTAGATCGTCTCTGTCTGGGACGGTACCACGGTACTACTAAATTTAGTGGTACCGTCGGGTATTTAGTGGTACCGTCTGTCTGTAGCGGCTAGGTTTTTTTTTTGCCTATAAATAGTGGACCATTTTACACTTTCAACTTGATTTTTTCCAGTGAGTTTTCTCTGGTCTAATCCCTTTTTATTTAGATCACTTTATTTGATCATTTAGAGAGTTTTAGTTTGTTTTAGAGTGATCCAATCATCCATTCAAGTGATCACCTTCATTCCTCTACTAGTGCAAGAGAAGAACACATAGTATCACAAAGATACAAAGTGTTGTAGTCATAGTCTAGTGCACTCGTAACATTTGTTACACACTTGTTGTATCTTGGTATACATCAAGTTGTCTCTCATCTTGTTTAGTTAGTTCGTGTGGATCATTGTGATCTTGTAGAGATCGGAGAGATCTTGTGTAGCTTGTGTTGATAGTGAGTAGATCGGGTAGATCGTGTGAAGATAAAGTAGATCGGGTAGATCGAGTGTAGATCATGTGGATCTTGTAGCTTGTGTGATTTGTGAAGATCGGGTAGATCGTGAGTGAGATTGGTACTAGCTAGATTAGTACTCGACATTTAGCTTAATGTCAAAAAATAATGTAAGCGACGCGATTTATGTGTTTAGGCCTCAAAACACAAGGTTTGTTATGTTGGGCCATAAAACATAACGGGTTTGGTTGTACTCGAAGAAGAACTTGACATCTAGCTTAGTGTCGGTAAATATTGTAAGCGATGTTGTATGGTTTTCTCCGCCAAAAAGGGAGCTTGTTGATTAGTGAAGTAACTCTCGAGTTGGGTACTCGGGGAGTGGAGTAGGGCGAAGAGGAGCTTCGTGACCGAACCACTATAAATCGTCATGTCCGGGTTTGCGTTTCCTTTACTTATCTCTTTACTTTTTATCTTTGCATTTACCAATTTATATTTGCATTGCTTTTATGTTTGTGTGGCTTATTGCTTATATTGTGTGGTATTTATGTTGTGTCTATGTTTGTGTTATGGTAATATGCTTCACTTATGGAATTCCACTATCACTAGTTGTCACAAGACTTTTTGTTGACACTTCTCATATTACGTCACACTTGATTGGTCATTTGATACAAAAGATTCAAGTTTTTAAATGGAAACGTATTCAACCCCCCCCCTCCCCTTTACGGTTTCCACAATTGGTACCAGAGCCACGTCGCTCAAAATTTTAAAACAAATGGTTTTCAAAATTGAGTACGATCCATGTATCAAATTACCCATGAAGGGGAATATAATATGAAAAATATTTACGTGCTTAATACTTACAAGTTTTGTTGTTTGTAAATGTTTTTCTTAGTCCTAAACATGGAAATGTTACTTAACATATTCTACATGTTCGGTATCTAGTTTACGAAGTTTTACATCTCTTCGTTACGTCGAAACAAAAATTCAGTCTGAGACAGAACTGTAACAACAGTGGACGGTACCACTAAATATAGGACGGTACCGTGGGTATTTAAAGGTACCGTGCATGTGTATGTTTGTTTTCAGAATTGGGTCATTTTCATAAATTCGTATAAAATCAACCGTAAGTCCATAGGAGTTGTGCCATCTATCGTTTTAAACGTAATTGAGTCTATTTTTATTTAAAAAATATCTTTATGAATTGTTTCTAAGTGAAAATATATTAGAGTCCTTGATTTGTAATGAAAGATCCTTTTAATTATGCCGTTTGCGCAAATTTTTGGCCAAAATGAAAAAGGGCGTTTCAACTTTTGAACATTGATGTATTTTCAAAGTAACTTGGTAAAAATCTTTAAAATGAGGAGGAAACAAATTCATTTGAAAGAAAATAAATAAAGTCAAGCTAGGTATACATTGTTATACTTAATACACAAAATGACGATAAGTATTTTTGTGTGTTACGCTAAATGATTATTTGTTTTTCTTTGTGTCCTAGTATTGTTAGTTAATATTTTTGAGTGCTTATGATTATCTTTAGTTGAGCTAATTATATCTATAATCACAAGCGTTTTACATGCCTTGTTACTATGTGTTGATTATTAGTTTTCCGGTTTATGCGTCAATAGGACTTAGACTAGACTTCTTGCACTAAGTTGCTTAATTGATTTTGCATTGCATATAGGCATAGACCAGTTCTCTTGCATATGTGTTTTCGACATCTTGCAAGTTTTAAGATGCTTTAGTAACCTTCTTAGGAATGGAAACTAAGTTGGTTGATCATGTGCATCGAAAAATATTGTCTTACACAATTATTTTTCCAAAGGTTTAAGTGTAAAAAATATATCACCTCAAAATATTTAACACTTTTATTAAATCCGTAACATAATCTCTAAAACATTACATCCTTTTGCCTTGCTTGACTATGGGTTGTCTAAACAAGTGATCCGTCTGAAAACGTATATATATAAATATAAACAGTCTCAGAACCGGATGCTCGTGTGTAGTGTGAAACCAGGCAAGTGATCACCTGGGTCGTTTCCCAACGAGGTGCGAATGGAAAACTGTGAAAAGCTTTGGATTAGAGTGATTGATGAATCAGATATTTTTGATTTTGCTTTTTTGATTAATTCTAAATAACAAATTAAAATAAATATGCACAATAAAATTAAACGCGAATAAATAAATTAAAACGCGTAACGGAAAAGCTAAAATGGGACAAAAACTGAAATTTATAAAATTTATGAAATTTAAAACCAAAAAATGTAAAATTACTTAAAACTTATTTAAAAACTAAAATTATATTTTTCTACACTTTTTATTTAATTATTATTAATTATTTATTATTTAATTACTTATTAAACTAATTTAAATTATAAAAAATACTAAATAAACAAAGAAAATTCTAAAAATTTTTCTAAAAATATTATAAGATGAGAAAAAGCTAAGAAAATTATAAAAATGAAAATTACTTAATTAAAATTTAAAAAGATAAATTCTATTAAATAGAAGCTATCACTATATTTCTATTTTTGATTTTATTAAGGTCTAAAAATGAAATTATATTTTTTCTAGATTAAAAATAACAAAAGAAAATTATGAAAATTAGATTTATATTTTTCTGAGTATTTTTCTATTTATTATGATTTTATTACTAATAGAAACTAATAAAAAAGATAAAAAATATTAAATGACTTAGGAAAATTCTGAAAAAATCAGGATAAGTCTAAATTATATTAGAAAGATAAGAAAAATAAAAGGAAAAGTTTAATAAGCCTGATAAGCAGATTTTGGCTAATAAGCAGTTTGCAATAAGCCCAAAAATAAGCTAATCAGCACAAAACTCAACCAAATGATCAGGATAAGTTTAATATGCTAAAATAAGCTTAAAAAAACTAAAAAACACAAATAAGCACAAGCAATTAGGCTGAAAAGCACTTATGCAGAATCACTTAATATGCAGAAAATAGCAAACTTGCAGACAGATTATAAGCAATAAATAAGCAGAAAAGATGGGATATTATGGGGGAAAAACTTAGCCTATACTACTGGGTATCTAAAAATCCTAAAAGCCCTATCAGAAACTAGCCAATTGAGGTCCAATTGGACCCTAGATCAGCAACCAAAAACACTGAGTCTGCTGTGTGTGCAGAATCAGTGCAGAATTGCACAAACCAAATGGACCTAATCCAACTCTATTTGATCTATCTAAATGGACTTAAATGAACTCAGGAAAGCTAAGAAAAGGTGCCAAATAAGCTTTTGGCTGCTGATGGCTTAATTAAGCTTTTGACAGCCTAATTTTTCCACAACAAGCTTAAAACCACAAAATCTGTGAAATGAACTAGCTAAGTCTGAGAAACAGCTTTTTTGGGCTTATTTAGGATGGAACAAAGTTGGGATAATGGTACATCTACAGTACACAATGGTTTAGCCTGTCTAACAGCTAAAACCAAACACTCCTTATGAGTGGTCTGTCTAGGATTTTTTTAAAAGAAAATCAATATTTTAAACTAACAGGTCTGTTTTTACTTATTAACTAACTTAAGTAAACTCTAATAAGCAACTTTAAATCGGAAAATAAGCAATATGATAAGCTTATGCCTATATGGCTGTTTTTGGTCTTTTTTATGATTTTTAGCAAAATGAAAAACAAACTATATAATTACTAATGATACTGATGAAATATGCTTAAGGACTATCAATAAGCAAATAAAAACAATAATAAGCTACAGATAAGCACTTAAACAGTAGAAATAGGAAATTAAGCAAAAAATGAGAAAAAGCTCACAACTGTCAAGCTTATGGAACAAGAGAACAATGATCAGAAACTACTCCTAGCTTGTTGTCAACAAGCTAGGAACCAGAAAAGCCATCCAGTTTAGCTTATAACCCATGAAACAGCTTATTACCCTTCAGGTTGACTTTTGTTGACTTTTATCCAAATCTTGAATTAGAACAGAATAAAAACTAAATAAACTTACAAAAAGCTAAGAAAAGCTTCCATAAGCTTATAGCAAGGGTATTTATGGCTTTTGATTGGTTCTTAATAGCTAAACAAATAAATACGAATTACAGAGAACATGGAAATTTGAACTTTCATTAACTCTTGGAATAATTACAATACAGAAATAAATTACAACACAATACTTGAAACAAACTGGAATTACAACTGAAAACCTTAATTTAAACTGAAATTATATTTAAGCTACTTTCTATACTAATTTTGGTCCTAATCTACTGACAAAGTATTTCTTCTGCTTCATTCTCTATTTGTAGTGATCTTTTGAAGTCCTTGCAGTCTTGTGTGACTTTCCCAACACATCTGAGCCATTGGATTGGTCAATTGAATCCTAACCGTTCAAAACACCTTTTGGCGCCAAAAGTATCTTGGGACACGTGGAGCTTGCGTACGAGGGTTTAAAGGGTTTAATGGGGTGTTGGAAGGTTGTGGTGAGGTGGTGGGATAGTGGGTGAGACAGCTGTGGATGGTGAGGTGGGGGGATAAGGTTGCAGAGGTGAGGTGGTTTTGGCGGTTTAAGGGAAGGAGACGGGTCAAACCAATGTTTGACCCTGGGATATTATTTTAGGGTGTGGGCCGGGTTATAGTTTATTAGGATTGGGCTTGGTTTGGGTTTATGTAATGGGTTGGCTGGGTTTAGTAAATAGGTGGGTTGGGTTGTTATTATTTAAGGGTTAAGGGTTTTAAGTATTTAATTAGTCCGGATTTAAGGTTTAATCATAAGGACCAATTTTGTAATTTTGGATTTTTAAGGGGCTGAAAGTGTAATTTTCACAAAGTTGACACAAGGGTTAAACATGCCAAATTTCAATATCCCAAGGACCATAAATGTTATTTTTCCATTTTATACAACCAGGGGTATTTTCTGTCAACTTTGAAAGTTCAGGGACTGATTTTGCCAATTTATGAAACTTTGCTCGTTTTTTATCTGTTTTCACTCCTTTGCATCTGAATCATATAAAAACACATTTTATGATATTTTCTGAATTATTTGACTTTTCAAAATGTTTTTGGCTGTTTATGTGGGTTTAAACAAGGTAAAAATATGTGTATTTAGACACATATCAAATCCCCCACACTAAACTATTGCTAGTCCCTAGCAATCATTTATGAAGATTTAATGGATTTTATCTCTTTACCAAAAGCCATTACTTCTGGAGTAGCCAAATGTTTCAGTTCAAGTAAGAACTTTGGTACACTGATAACCAAATGATTTTGAGCAAATCACCAGCTGCCAACGGATTTGATTTGTCTTTACCAAAAGCCGTTTGCTTCTGGACTAGCCAACTCTTAGATAAATTATCAATATTATCTTTGGTTAGCTGATTACCAATCATGGTTTTTCTACTGCCTTTACCACAAGCCATAACCTTGCGTGCTAGCCAACTCTTCACTTATAAAGATATGGTGAGTTGAATACCATACAATTTTGGGCAAATTGCAAGCCATAAACGGATTTGATTTATCTTTACCAAGAGCTGTTTGCTCCTGGATTAGCCAATCCTTATGTGGGTTAGACATGGCAGACTGATAACCATTTATTGCGTTCTAAGTGAGAAAAAATTTTAAAATTTTGGCTAAAATGGGGGTACTAGATGATACATTTGGTCAAATTCTCAAGAATTCCCCCCCCCCACACTTAGAACTGAATATTTTCCTCAATATTCAAAGAACCGGTTGTTAAACCAACACTTAGAACGTGAAAGGGAAATACTAATAGCTTTTATTTTTATATACACACACACATTTTTTTTTTTTTTTTTTTTTTTTAAACTATACATATTTACAATATGTGGGGCATCTCCCCCACACTAGGGTGAGACATGGGTGAAAACCCATATTTTGCTACTGTTTTTATTAACCGAGTCGCTAGCTTGACTCGACCCCGAATTCATTTGTTCATGGGGAAGTAAGTGGAAGAAACCATCTCCATCGGACTTTCATTCAAGGGGTTTGGATAAAAACTGAAGTATCTGAAAGTTCCACTCCGATGAGATATACACAGAGATCCGGCTCATAAATGATAAATGAAAATGCCGGGATCAAAGATAGTGTCTTCATTCCCTAAGGAGTGAAGAACAGGAGAAGTCACCTTGTAGGTGAAGAAAAGAAAGAAAGTCATGATAAAAATCATGACTAACTCATCATCATTATAAGGAGAATTCATGATTTCAGTATTATGATTCTCATCATTTAAGCTCAGCTGATCAAGACAATTCAAGGGTGGGAGGGATGGGATTGTGATATCAATCAAATTCTCAGTGTTGAGAATATTTCCCTCCGAGACATAAAGATTTTCTTTGTCAAGATCAAGGTAAAAGTTATCATACTCCGGCGGAGATATGATATGAGTGAGTTCACTGGAGAACTCCTCAAAGGTGAATGAGTCAATATCGGGGAGAGAATTATGAGAATGAGAAGTGGTATTGCCACTAATTTTCTCTCCCATCTGATCAAAACAGAAAGCTTCCATTTCCGGAATAGAATCATCGGAAAATATGTCACTATCCTTTATGGGGATAGGAGATGAAATGGATTTTTCTTTGAAAGCCTCGATTTTAGAAATGAGAAGATTAACATTTAATAATGTTTCACGAAGAGTTTCGTCTTTGATTATTTCTTCATCATTCTCTTTTTCTAAGCTGACAAGCTCAGAAGGTAATTCCTCAACATAATCGATGTCCTCACAAAATAAAGAATCATCATTACTTGAAGTATAATCATCGTCAGAATTGGAAAACATCTCAACATGATCATGTGAAATGTCAAGAGGAGGCAAATCACACATATTATCAGAGATACCCTCGGACTTACTTGGGATTGGGACAAGGTTCTCAGCACTAGACTTTATGAATTCGTCCGATTCCTTTTCAGGAATAGTGCTAATATGCTCATCCCCCATAATAAGAGAGTCTTTGGGGTCCAAAGCTGGAAAGAATGATGGGATTGAAATAGACTGAGGGAGTTGAGAAATGATTCCACCCAAAGGAATAATACTCTCCTCGTCGCCTTCCTTATCAATATTGCTAGCATAAATGGCTTTCATCTGTTCGTCGGCTAGCAATTCTGCAATAGTCTTGTCTTCCTGCCTTTTCTGGACAGGTGTAATTGCAGCTGATGAATTTTCGCAACCTTCGCACATAGAATCATCATCATCGTCATCGTAAATGAAAGTTTGACGATATTTGGAACTCATTCTAGCTGTTTGTTCTTCTTCAGCTAGAAGCTCTCCAATGGTTTTCTGATGAGGATCTTCTTGGGAATTTTTAACAGCCAAATCATTAAGTGTATCCATCATATTTTGGAGTTTTTGGGATATATTTTCAAAAGATTTTTCAAAAGGAGATGGCTGAGTTTGAATCATTTGATACTGTGGAGGTTGGTCATGAGAAGAATAGTCGTAATTGTTACAAGGGACCTGCTCATAGACAAGCGGGGACCTTGTTTGACAATCGGATTCATAATGTGGACCACCACAGTACTCACAACAATACATTTGCTGTAACTGATTCGGTGAATCATATGGATATTGGTCATACCCGAAATTTTGATTACATGGATCTTGTTCATAGACAGATGTATTTCCTGCTTGACAATCAAAACTTGGGTGAGGACCTCCACAATATTCACAAGGATCATTTGGCATATTTTGGAATGATATATCATTGAAGTTTTGATTAGACGGCTCTTGCCAAAATGAATCCTGAGAAGGGGTACTGAAATCGTTGTGAAAATCTGGATAATCAAGTGTGAATGGCTGATAAGTGCAAAAACATTGCTTACACTGTGAATCATCCCCCAACGGATTTTCACACATACAACAATTAAGCTGAGTGGGTGAAGATGGCTGAGGTTGTGGAGGGTGTTCGGGAAAAATTTTGATGGAATTAATGATGGAATTAAGCTCTCTTTTACGGGCTACTTCACACCAATGACAAAATCCTTCTGGTGCATACTCTCCACACTTCTCACACTTACACTTGGAACAACGATTATTATCATCCAGCGGACCTTTACAATTACAACAGTGATAGTCTCGCGACGACATGAGAATTAAATATTAAAGAGGGTTTAAGAAGATAGAATCAAACGGATAGAGGGTAAAGGGATAAAGAATCAAAAAGGGTAAGAGGGTAAAGATGAATATTTTTGGGTTTTTGGTTTTTTTAATTAAAACAAGATCAAAGCACAACACAAGGAACTTAAACCTTAAATCAACCAGCGTACGGTAGCTCTCTGACTGAAAAACGCACAGAGTGGCGGAGAAGCAAAGGTGGGCAATTAATGCTCCTTAAAAACCCGCTTCTTTCAGTCCGACAATTTAATGTCAGACTATCCTAGAACCTCCGTTAGAGTTTGTTTATCAATCAAAGGTGAGCCGAATTCGCAAGTGACACAAAGGCAAGTTTTAATCTTTGGTTTGGGAACTTATTATGGTCGTACCCCCAGTTAGGTAGTACTCTGTCTTGGTTTTCGATGGTAATATTTTATTATTGTTATTTATTAAAGAAAACGGAAAATGTTTTTGGGTTTTTAATTTTTTATATGATAATAATAATAATAATATATATAGAAAAGAAAAGAAAAATATTTTTGTATTTTATATTGTTTTTGGGAAATAGGAACTTCTGATAGAAGGATCTCGAATCACTAATCGCTAAAATTCTTCACAATAGTCGCAGCACACCTCCCCGGCAGCGGCGCCAAAATTTGATCCGTCTGAAAACGTATATATATAAATATAAACAGTCTCAGAACCGGATGCTCGTGTGTAGTGTGAAACCAGGCAAGTGATCACCTGGGTCGTTTCCCAACGAGGTGTGAATGGAAAACTGTGAAAAGCTTTGGATTAGAGTGATTGATGAATCAGATATTTTTGATTTTGCTTTTTTGATTAATTCTAAATAACAAATTAAAATAAATATGCACAATAAAATTAAACGCGAATAAATAAACTAAAACGCGTAACGGAAAAGCTAAAATGGGACAAAAACTGAAATTTATAAAATTTATGAAATTTAAAACCTAAAAATGTAAAATTACTTAAAACTTATTTAAAAACTAAAATTATATTTTTCTACACTTTTTATTTAATTATTATTAATTATTTATTATTTAATTACTTATTAAACTAATTTAAATTATAAAAAATACTAAATAAACAAAGAAAATTCTAAAAAATTTTATAAAAATATTATAAGATGAGAAAAAGCTAAGAAAATTATAAAAATGAAAATTACTTAATTAAAATTTAAAAAGATAAATTCTATTAAATAGAAGCTATCACTATATTTCTATTTTTGATTTTCTTAAGGTCTAAAAATGAAATTATATTTTTCCTAGATTAAAAATAACAAAAGAAAATTATGAAAGTTAGATTTAAATTTTTTGAGTATTTTTCTATTTATTATGATTTTATTACTAATAGAAACTAATAAAAAAGATAAAAAATATTAAATTACCTAGGAAAATTCTGAAAAAATCAGGATAAGTCTAAATTAATATTAGAAAGATAAGAAAAATAAAAGGAAAAGTTTAATAAGCCTGATAAGCAGATTTGGGCTAATAAGCAGTTTGCAATAAGCCCAAAAATAAGCTAATCAGCACAAAACTCAACCAAATGATCAGGATAAGTTTAATATGCTAAAATAAGCTTAAAAAAACTGAAAAACACAAATAAGCACAAGCAATTAAGCTGAAAAGCACTTATGCAGAATCACTTAATATGCAGAAAATAGCAAACTTGCAGACAGATTATAAGCAATAAATAAGCAGAAAAGATGGGATATTATGGGGGCAAAACTTAGCCTATACTACTGGGTATCTAAAAATCCTAAAAGCCCTATCAGAAACTAGCCAATTGAGGTCCAATTGGACCCTAGATCAGCAACCAAAAACACTGAGTCTGCTGTGTGTGCAGAATCAGTGCAGAATTGCACAAACCAAATGGACCTAATCCAACTCTATTTGATCTATCTAAATGGACTTAAATGAACTCAGGAAAGCTAAGAAAAGGTGCCAAATAAGCTTTTGGCTGCTGATGGCTTAATTAAGCTTTTGACAGCCTAATTTTTCCACAGCAAGCTTAAAACCACAAAATCTGTGAAATGAACTAGCTAAGTCTGAGAAACAGCTTATTTGGGCTTATTTAGGATGGAACAAAGTTGGGATAATGGTACATCTACAGTACACAATGGTTTAGCCTGTCTAACAGCTAAAACCAAACACTCCTTATGAGTGGACTGTCTAGGATTTTTTAAAAGAAAATCAATATTTTAAACTAACAGGTCTGTTTTTACTTATTAACTAACTTAAGTAAACTCTAATAAGCAACTTTAAATCGGAAAATAAGCAATATGATAAGCTTATGCCTATATGGCTGTTTTTGGTCTTTTTTATGATTTTTAGCAAAATGAAAAACAAACTATATAATTACTAATGATACTGATGAAATATGCTTAAGGACTATCAATAAGCAAATAAAAACAATAATAAGCTACAGATAAGCACTTAAACAGTAGAAATAGGAAATTAAGCAAAAAATGAGAAAAAACTCACAACTGTCAAGCTTATGGAACAAGAGAACAATGATCAGAAACTACTCCTAGCTTGTTGTCAACAAGCTAGGAACCAGAAAAGCCATCCAGTTTAGCTTATAACCCATGAAACAGCTTATTACCCTTCAGGTTGACTTTTGTTGACTTTTATCCAAATCTTGAATTAGAACAGAATAAAAACTAAATAAACTTACAAAAAGCTAAGAAAAGCTTCCATAAGCTTATAGCAAGGGTATTTATGGCTTTTGATTGGTTCTTAATAGCTAAACAAATAAATACGAATTACAGAGAACATGGAAATTTGAACTTTCATTAACTCTTGGAATAATTACAATACAGAAATAAATTACAACACAATACTTGAAACAAACTGGAATTACAACTGAAAACCTTAAAAGAAACTGAAATTATATTTAAGCTACTTTCTATACTATTTTTGGTCCTAATCTACTGACAAAGTATTTCTTCTGCTTCATTCTCTATTTGTAGTGATCTTTTGAAGTCCTTGCAGTCTTGTGTGACTTTCCCAACACATCTGAGCCATTGGATTGGTCAATTGAATCCTAACCGTTCAAAACACCTTTTGGCGCCAAAAGTATCTTGGGACACGTGGAGCTTGCGTACGAGGGTTTAAAGGGTTTAATGGGGTGTTGGAAGGTTGTGGTGAGGTGGTGGGATAGTGGGTGAGACAGCTGTGGATGGTGAGGTGGGGGGATAAGGTTGCAGAGGTGAGGTGGTTTTGGCGGTTTAAGGGAAGGAGACGGGTCAAACCAATGTTTGACCCTGGGATATTATTTTAGGGTGTGGGCCGGGTTATAGTTTATTAGGATTGGGCTTGGTTTGGGTTTATGTAATGGGTTGGCTGGGTTTAGTAAATAGGTGGGTTGGGTTGTTATTATTTAAGGGTTAAGGGTTTTAAGTATTTAATTAGTCCGGATTTAAGGTTTAATCATAAGGACCAATTTTGTAATTTTGGATTTTTAAGGGGCTGAAAGTGTAATTTTCACAAAGTTGACACAAGGGTTAAACATGCCAAATTTCAATATCCCAAGGACCATAAATGTTATTTTTCCATTTTATACAACCAGGGGTATTTTCTGTCAACTTTGAAAGTTCAGGGACTGATTTTGCCAATTTATGAAACTTTGCTCGTTTTTTATCTGTTTTTAAACATTTTGCATCTGAATCATATAAAAACACATTTTATGATATTTTCTGAATTATTTGACTTTTCAAAATGTTTTTGGCTGTTTATGTGGGTTTAAACAAGGTAAAAATATGTGTATTTAGACACATATCAACAAGATAAAATATCATATTAATACATCAGTATTTAAGTAAAAGAAAATGTATTAAACTTGCATTAATCTAACACACACACAAAATATTTTAAACATTTAGTATTTTACGTATGTTGTATAAAAATGGTTAAGATAATTATTTTTATACTCATGATATGTCGAAAACTAAGAATATTATACTTAATAATATAAATAGTTTTTTCGCAAATAAAAATAAATGACAATATCGAAGTAGTAAGTTAATATGTCATTAACCTTACACATACAAGTAGTATTAGAATAAATGGAACACATTCCTTAAATTTTCATTTTCTTTTTAAAAAGTAGTGATCGTGAGGGTCAAGAAAGATTTCGAGTACATATCAATTCATTATTCAAATTATGATTGATATCATCATCAAATCTAATTGACAAATTTTCGAGTATGGACATGAAATTGGAGTCATTATTTGTCTAGCTTCAAGATAACATCAAAATATAACGAAATATATTATCTTGAATCTACATACTCAATCACACTCGGTTGTTATGAAAATAACGACGTCCTCTCAAGACGAAAATAATATGCATCGGATCATAACTCACACTTGTGTTGAAGATGTCATATTGAGTCTTCTTGTCCAATGGTTGTGTCCCAAAAATTAAACTAATATGTTTAAAAGATGTATAAAATGCACAACTAAGTAGGATTGACAACTTGGATGTTTCATCCGACATATTCAAGTAATTTACTTTGTAACGCAATTTGTAAATGTGTCATTTCCGAAAAACCAAACACGAGCAAACAAACAACATATGTAAAGTTTGCTCATCAACGACTCAACACTCAAAATCACACGTCAAGTAAAAGTGTCACACATAATACGTTATTAACTATTATGTATGATGTGCGTGTGTATTGCTCTAATTCTTTTATATCCACGGCAGCGGCCCCAAAGACTTGGTGCGCGCGTGATGTGTCGTTGTGGTTTAGCAGAGTTAATGCCTACTCAAGTTTTAAATTTATATTTAGCCGACTTATCAATAAAACACACACTTTAACGAGCAGTGTACCCGGTCAGTATGAATATAATGGTAAGTAGAGTGTCGATCACTAAGAGTGGAACGTATTATCTAGTTATTCTAATCAGTATTTTAATATCTTAAGTTAGCTTTACAATCCTAATTTAACGCAAGGGGGTTCAGCCTGAGAGACTGGCACGTTTTGGTTATGATTAAATAGAAAACTAAACTAATGAGCATGAATCAGCGATTAGCACACACGTACACAGATAGATACTCGAGACAATAAGAAGACCTGTCCTGATAATTAAGTAGCTTGTCACTTGTTTTATTGCTAGTTTTATATGAAGTGTATATAATTAACCCTTTCTCGTTGGCTCTAATCTTATCGGCGAGTAAACCCTTAATGATTACTTATGTCTATCCTATTTATTAAAGAGACGCTGAAACAAATAGGCGAGGAAGGGGCATGGCGACCCAAGCAATGCTCAGCTAGACACAGAGGTTATCAATGCACTAATAAAAGTCACCAAAGACATCAACATATAAACTTTAATTAATGGGAAAGCAATTTTAAGGGGTGCCCATGATTTTCCGTAGTCACATGGAATCGGCCCATCAATCCTGATAAATTAAAGTGTACTAATACAATAAAACAAAACTACTTAATGAATTGAATACATGCAGGACCTTCTTACAGCTCTTGTATCTTCGTTCAGGGTGTGTCTTGTGCTGCTAATACGTCTGAATTCGGCTCTAGGGTTTCTTCGGTCTTCGAAAGCTTAGTCTGTAGGATCCCGAAATTCGTCTGGCCTTGAGGTATTTATAGTTTCTGTCTGAGGGTTAGATGCGGCGCATAGGATAAGTAGATGCGGCGCATTGACTTAACTTCGCATGGGGTCCAAGATTAATATATTCAGGAATATTCGTACACTGCCTTAAGATGCGGCGTAACTCCATTTCTCTATGCGGCGCATGTCCTTTGCTGTCTTGGATCATAGCTTGTGAAATCTTGATAGTGATACGCCATATGTACGAAGTATGTTGCGGCGTATCTGGAGCAGAATGATCTTGATCTTGTACATTTCAGTAGACTCTTAACATCTTGCTTGTTTTGCTCCATAATTAGTCCAAAATCGCCAAGTTTCACATAATACTTGTTTTTACCTGAGAATTACAAAAGTAAACATTAACGTATCAATTCTCATATATAATATAATAAAAAAAGTTAAATAAATAGGATAAATGATAATGATAAAATGTACTTATTTGAGTTCATCAAATATCCCCCCACTTGAACTTTACTTGTCCCCAAGTAAACCTTAGAATAAATCGTATGAAAATGTATCATAAAAGATGTTAGGATTTATTTTTATATTTAAGCATGTATTCGTTTTGTCATAATTGCACAACCAAACACTTAACGAATTAGAGATAAAATAAAATATTTCGATAAAAGCAAATCTAATCGTGTAACTGTCCAGTCGTGACGAATATTCTATCATAAGCTTGGCAAGTATACGCATCTCCACCACTAAAGCTAAGGAATAACAAGTCTAAAGTGGTAAAAAGGGTTTGTCGGTTAAGGGTTAATCATTCTTCTTAATCTCTATCGATCTCATATTCCAGAAAAGGTGACAAAATCACAAATACATGATCGAATCCACGACCACGATACTTGCAATTGCTCAAATCCTTAACTCGAATGGGCTAAAGATAGGAACAAGTAATCTTTACCAATAATATTATATCAAAAAGGGCGACAAAATCATAAATACATAGCCGAATCCACGACTACGATACTTAAGATTGCTCAAATCCCTAATCTCAATAAATCAAAGGTTTGGATAAAGAATGATGTAGGGTATGGATAATATTTGTGATACAAATTGGTATAAAATGATAAATAAACAAAACAGATAAATTAAAATCCTAAGTGTGGTTAATCACTATCCCAACCATCCCATGAATAAGACTCATATCATTGAATAACTCACGCTTTAACACTTGAAACACACGCTTTAGGTAGACACGAATTATACTCAACAAGATCTCAATCAAAGAATAACCTTAGTTGGCGTTCCCATAACGGCCAACTCCCATTCAATCCATAAATATAATATACAACAAATAGTGGTGATATCGACCACTTAATACAAAACTTTACATAAGTTGGTTAAAACAAACTTCCAACTTTTCCTTTTTCTTTTCTATTTTTTTTCGATTTTTTTTTTTTTTTTTTTTTTTTTTTTTTTTTTTTTTTTTGACATCAACATATGAGTGTAAAATTTCACAACTTTTCTATCACTGTTTTTCCGGATAATTTTTTCATACTCTTCATACTTTCAGAAATAACTGTAATAGTGAAAGTAGTAAACACACGAAAAATAAACTCAAAGATATACAATATTTACTTTCATACCAATTGCATTGTGCAATTTCCTGACTCAACCAAAGATAATGAATTACGCACGCGAACACAGGTAATGTAAGGAAACACACTTTGCCTAAAGCAATTAACCAACCACGGATTTTAATCTACAGGGTAGGCTAAGGTGTAAGGGTGTAACGAAACATTATAACAAAGGTTGACGGATCGTGTTTTGGTTAACTTATTGTGAATCGGGAGGTCTTGGATGATGAAAGATCATCATCTTCATGGCAAAGGTTTAGTGAGAGAAAGTAGAGAAGAATAAAGAGGAAAACTTGATGATTTTATTGATAATAGGAAAATGTAAAAACACACAAGCTTCAACCCTCCTAGTGAAGTCTAGGAGGAGTATTTATAGAGCCAAAACACATGACTTTACAATATTGACGGTTCTAGTCCATGTGTTTGTGGCAAATAAGATAACTAATGTAATCACACATATGTTGTCACATTTTGGTGCGAGAAGCGTACCCAACAATCTTCCCCCAATGTGGCAACATATGGGATTACTTACATCATATCCTACAAGTAAAAAATACAAATAAAGAAAGGTCTTCATAAGCTCTTCATGTGCTGAGGATGATTACAGTTGACGCTCTTTGTCTATATCTTGTACCTCGGCTTGAGAACTTTTCTTCACTTGTAGTCAAATGATGTAATAAACATGAATTGGATTAACTTCCCCCCAATTCATGCTGCATGTCTTTAACGGCTTCTTCATATACTTCCTTTTGGCGAAGTTTCTGAATCAGCTTCCCCCCAAACTGACAACCGTCTTCAGCAGATTCGAAACTTTGATGTAGTTAACACGTCTTCTAACTTTTGAAGGTTGTAAGTACGCAGCGGAATTTGTAGATGACATCGTAAACCACACCAAGCAAACGATTATGCTTAATGCGGAAGTTCCGTTCGGGGGTAACATGCGAGAAATTTAGCAAGATCTTCTCACATTAGTAGGCTACTTCGCACATCACACTCTGCGAAAGTTGAAACGATTACACCAAAATCACTAAACTGAACCACTGATCATCTCTGCGGACGTCTTCCGGTAGTAATAAAATTGTAAGCTCGATCACGTGAGTCTGTTATGCGTCCCTGATGTGCACATTTCTTCCCCCTGAATGCAGATCCATCTGGAAAAAGAGTGTTTTCGCAAAAAAATGCAAAGAAAGTCAAAGAAAGTCAAAGCACATCTACTCTCTCTTCCCCCACGATGTCTTCGCGGAATCGGAAGCATACACACTATGGTTACGATGGAAACGGAGGCAGCGTACACCCTGTATGTCCAATTAAGCGAAGATGTGTGAAGTACCATAAATAGCCCGTGAGAATCAACTGCTGATAAAATCTCTACTCTACAATACTCTTCTCATCTAACTCTTTACCGACCCCATTATCATTCTGACGGCTTTTTGTAGTGACCACTGATGGAGAAAACCCAGTATTACGAACTTGAGACTGAAGTAAAATAACCCGAACTTGTGACTTAAGCTTGCACTATTGTCTGACTAAGCACCTATACTGAGCACTACAACGTAACTCCTTTAAGCATAGGTCGTTTCATATACCCATCCAACCATCCTTTACTGTATATGAACTCATCTTGAATCATCCACATCTTTGTGTGACACTTGAGCACTACAACGTAACTCCTTTAAAGTGATAGCTATACTCTGTGAGCACAACAACGTAACTCCTTACATCAGGTATAACTAGATAACTCAAGTCTTAATCATTTTGAAGGTTATAAGCTCGAACAAGGATCTCGAAGAATCATGCATCCAACCAACCCCGATATCTTCAAGATACTAAGTACACGCACCCGTGATATCCCACTTCAACCTCAAATAAATAATAAAGAATTAACCCCGTAGTCACATCTTGCGGTTCAATACCCAACACTAGCCTTTTGACGGTTTAAATGAACTATGATAATGGTTTTATCCCGATCTTGTCAAAAACGTATCCCGTGAAAATCTGTAATTAACCAAAATACCCGTCTTTTTGCCAACATTATATCAAAAGTTATACAATGTATTAAAAATACATTTGGTATTATAATACTTTTTTAGCGCAAGTTTTGATATAATACTTCTCACCCAAAACAAAGATGTCGTATACATCTATCTGCCAAAAATAAAACAAATTCGCTTGCTTAAAAACTCAGCCCAAAGATAATTGGAAGTCAAGGCCCAACAAGTGACATGTGACTTGAGCCCAAAAATAAAATCCGGATCCAACACTAACCCTTAACATACGGGTATAATAACTTATTATCTCAGTTCCTTTACCCTAATCTCACATATACTTCTCCGCCCCCATTCTCTCACAAACACGCTCCCCAACAAAAAAAATATAGATCTGGGAAAGAATAAGAAAAACTCCGTCCCTCATCAATCTTTAATCCAAAAAAAAAATACAATTGATCTCATCAAACTTTTATACATAAAGACATCCTCAATCTTCCACACTCATTCAATTTGGACGAAGAGCATAAACCCAGGCACAACCACTTCGTTACCTTGATGTTATCAATAATTGCTCAAGTCGAATCAAGAAAGCATTTGTGAAGGCTTCATGATTATTTGGAAGGTCACGGTAGGTTTTATATGAGTTTAGGTTCTTGTTTAAATCGAATAGAGATGAAGATGATAACAAATTTGTTATTGTCTTTTGCCTCTTAATTTTCGGATATTTAAATGAAGCTAAAGCTTCAAAATAGATTGATGATGATATAATCATTTCGTGTTAAGGACAGTTGATGTCTCCGAATCTATTGAAACACGAAAGACAAGATCTGAGATCATTATTTAAATTTTGTTCGAGTCATGTTGTTAGAAAGATGAGGTGGGTTAGAATAATTGTGGATTTTTGTATGTTGGTCGTGAGATAATCAACTGGCTACTTCATTTCCTGTCTGTTTATTTAATTTAATATGCGATAAGTGCAGACCGTTGACCTTGACCGTTGACTGTTGACCCCAACTGCGATAAATGTTGTCTTGTACCAACTGCGATAAGTGGTCTTTTACCAACTGCGATAAGCGTTGTCACAACTGCGATAAAACACAACTGCGATAACGTCGCAAGTGCGATAAAATCCCAAGTGCGATAAAATCGCACTCGCGATAAAATTATCGCATTTCTAATACAAGAAAGCGAACTCAGATAGAAGAGGGTTTTATCGCATTTGCTTTACAAGCAACTGCGATAAACAAGGGTTTTGACTTTTTGACCAAGAACTCCGGCGGTTTTCTGATGAATTTTCCGGTGACATTTCCGACTTTTCCGGCCAACTTTATTTATTCCGAGTATCCGACCAAGTAATCGACCATAAATAGACCAGAATAATATTTTGGACCAACCCTTTTTCTGACCAGCTTCACGTGATGATATAACGAAAATTAGTTATAAAACTAATAAACTTTATAAGCACACTAGTCATGAAAAGTTTATAAACTTAATAAACTTTAAAAAATGATAAACTGTTATGAAAATTTGTTTGGACCAGAAAAAATACAACATAACATTATCTATATCCAACACAGATCAGATCCACAAGAATATACGATTTTGACAAGAAAATTTTCACGCAAATCAACCAAAACTAATACCGTGGCTTCCGATACCAATTGATGGATCGTGTTTTGGTTAACATATTGTGAATCGGGAGGTCTTGGATGATGAAAGATCATCATCTCCATGGCAAAGGTTTAGTGAGAGAAAGTAGAGAAGAATAAAGAGGAAAACTTGATGATTTTATTGATAATAGGAAAATGTAAAAACACACACAAGCTTCAACCCTCCTAGTGAAGTCTAGGAGGTGTATTTATAGAGCCAAAACACATGACTTTACAATATTGACGGTTCTAGTCCATGTGTTTGTGGCAAATAAGATAACTAATGTAATCACACATATGTTGTCACATTTTGGTGCGAGAAGCGTACCCAACAAAGGTATAAGAAACGAAAGGAATGGCTCTGAGGGTTTTTCTAGGGGTATCTTACTCTAAAAGTGAGAGTAACAAAAGGTTTATACGGGGGTTAACTAACCAGTGTAGTTAGTTAATATCACATAACATATAAAGGCTATTTGGGTGTAATCATAGAAATTTACCAATTTAGACAAGTCATTCCAATTATATAGATAATACTTATTATGGTGGTCTCGAATAGTATACAAGCCAAGTTCTAAAGTTTACAAGTCACCGGCACACTCATAGATTTGTGAATTTTGATAAGTTCACAATTTTTGAAAATAATGTTATGTGTGCAACTATGTAATTTAGACTTTAAACAAAAACATGCTAAAAATTTTAAATTTTGATATATTAAGCGCATTTTAAGCATATTTTGAAAAAGTTTAGGACAAGTAAGTGTTCTAATTCTCCAATCCCCCCCACTTAAGTTAAACAACGTCCTCGTTGTTTGTATTAAAGGTTAAAAACTGGAAAATAAAAGAATTAGAACAGAAAAACTCCCTTGAGATTTGCTCGGTATGATCCTCCATTATTCGTATAAGAGCAAAAATCAACTTTCTTGTGGATTAGAACGTTTAAGCTTCAAAAATGATGTATCCACAAGAATGCATGAATCTATAATACCATTCAGACTTTAACACACCTGAGTTAAGAAGGTTCAAACTTGCATAATACATTAGTAGTTTGTAAAAATAAATCTAAAAAAAATTAAAATGAAAATCATCAGGTCAGTCGATACGCCGTATCTTATGGAAGAAGATACGCCGTATCGAGCCTGGAATTAGTACGAATCAGAATAAAAGATGCGTCGCATCCTTAACCAGGGGTGCGCCGCATTAAAATACTGACAGAAAGTTTTAAAGTCAAAAATAAAAATGCAGAAAATAAAATAAGATATGACCAGTGCAGGCGATGCGTCGCATCTTAGGATGGAGATGCGCCGTATCTTCTGCAGGTCTGACAGACTCGACACAAAACAGAAAAGTAAAAATTTTCCGGGTTGTCTCCCGGTCAGCACTTGTCTTTATTCCAGAGTCTTCAAGTTAGACTCACGTTCAGCTCTTTAATTTGTTCTTGTTACGTTCCATCCTTCTTCTTTCATCCGAAAGATGTTCCCATATAGCTCCGCAACATTTTCTTCCGTACGACTTAATCTAATATATTTTTTGGTCTTCGTCGCAACATATTCCTCATCAGGTCCCAAAGAGTATTTGATGACTTTAATTTTTTCAGAAATTATCATGGGTGGGTTATTATAAGTGATCCCAAGTAGTCGACATTTTCTCTTGATGAATTCTTCTTCGTCTTTATCAACAAACTTGAAATAAGGATCCTTATTCAAATAGTCATCAAGTTCATCAATCAATTCTCCTTGCGACTCATCGTTATTATCATAGGGATCATAATTAACCACGTTAAAGGATTGATAATAATCTTGAATCTCATCCCACTCTCTTTTCAATTCCCATTGCAAGCGTCGACTAAGCCTTGTGTAATCATCAAATTGTCCATGCACCCATTCCCAAAAAAGTAGTGTCCGATGCTCCCTTAAGTTCTTTTAAGTAGTTGATTCTACCTTTTTCTTGCAAAGCCTCTGCTTTACGTGGGCAGTCTTCAACTTTTTCATACCAATCGTCGTCTTCAAAGTATACATCATTTCCAACCCGTTTCATACCAATTATACTTCCCCCATTGCAGGTTCCATCATTCTTCCAATCACAGGTTGGCCATTCACTACTTCCATCCTTGAAATGGAAAGGTTTACAAGTGTGATTAATATGCTCAAATTCCCATGGTTTATCCCAAACCCATGGTATTTGGTCATTCCATTCGTAGTACCAGGTATTTTTGAACTCATCATAAGTTCTGAATCCTGGTAGATCTCCAGTTAGCACATCAGCGTCGATTTGAAGAAGGTAATTAAATTCTTTGAATTGTTTGCACAAAGGTGTATCATAATTGAACACATCAATGTCTATGCTGAATAATTCTTCAACGCCTTCCTCGATCGTTGAATTGTCATCTGACGATCCATTGTTGCTCTCTACTTCCTCATCTTCCCCTCTCATCCAATATACCCATAACACATCTTTAGTAGCTCGGTCCATGCTCTTATGGTTATTGAACTTACTAGCTAACCAATTTGAAAAATCAACGTTGTTAGGATCGTGGTTAACGTCAAAGCTAGTGTTACCAATCATGTTCCTTCTTATCTCCATGAACTCATTAAATTGTTCTTTAAAACTTCGTGTCAACCATGAGGTCACAATCCGTTTGACTTCATTCATAGGAGCAAATTTGGGATCGCCGTATTTAAGTTCAAGCCACTCTTCTAAAGAGATATCCATCAACCTTACCAACTTTCCATGAAATAGTATCTCCGATTCAGCATACATTCTTTCGTTATCCAGATAGCTTTTATCTAATCCCCAATACTGTTCGGAATAAGGCATATAAGAAGTTTGTATAGGTTGGATACTTCTTCCACCATAGCTTTTGTTGCTCGATTTGTTGACTTCATTAGCTGAGTTCATGTATTCAATTTGGAATTTCCCATCTTTTTCTTCGATAGAATTCCTTATAAGTAGCTTCAAGAGGGGTCTCCCAAGAGAATAAATCGGCATCAATCATGAGCACATTGAAGTTGACATCTTCAAAAACTTCCACTTCGAATGAATCCGAAAGCAAGAGTTCCTTAGCAAGATATCCGTTCACTGACATGTCTTCCATAGCAAAACCTGTCATCATAGGTAAAATCGTCAGTAGGATTTGTTCGCTAGAAGAGAAATTAATGAATTTAGAAACAGATATAAAAATAACTGATATCTGCAGACGATGCGCCGTATCCAAAAAGATGGATACGCCGTATCTTATTTCGTTAAAATTTAATCAGACTTTTATTCAGAAAGCAGATACGCCGCTTATGAATTAGAATGCGCCGTATCAGTTTTAAATTATCAAAAATCGATTATATTTATTAAAATTAAATGCGTCGTATTAACAAAAGCTAATGCGCCGTATTTTCGTTACGTTTCAAAATACAAGATTTTTTATTCAGAAGATGCGCCGTATCGATAAAAATCGATGCGTCGTATCTGTTTAATAATTCGAAAACTGTTTTTAATTTAAATAGACAATACGCCGTATCTGTTAAAACAAATGCGTCGTATGGCTTTAGTGTTTAGAAAAATTTCTTGTTAAAAACAGAATACGCCGTATCTTGGGGAAAGATGCGTCGTACTCGAATTTATTAAACGCGTTGTATTTTATAAAAATTAAACGCAATACGCCGTATCTGTGAAAACAGATGCGCCGTATCGTTTATATCAGCACAATACAACGATAGCAGAATGCAGAAAATTAAAATCAAAACTAAAAACAAACAAAAAGAAACAAAAATTAAAGAAAATAAAAACACACAAAAACAGAAAATATGCAAATAATACAATGAATGCAATTTATCTAATATACAACGGAGTTAGTGGTTAGAATCTAAAAATTAAAAAGAAAACCTAATTAAAATACTAATCAAATTAACAGATAATAACAATTCACTCCCCGGCAACGGCGCCAAAAACTTGATGTGCGTGTGTATTGCTCTAATTCTTTTATATCCACGGCAGCGGCCCCAAAGACTTGGTGCGCGCGTGATGTGTCATTGTGATTTAGCAGAGTTAATGCCTACTCAAGTTTTAAATTTATATTTAGCCGACTTATCAATAAAACACACACTTTAACGAGCAGTGTACCCGGTCAGTATGAATATAATGGTAAGTAGAGTGTCGATCACTAAGAGTGGAACGTATTATCTAGTTATTCTAATCAGTATTTTAATATCTTAAGTTAGCTTTACAATCCTAATTTAACGCAAGGGGGTTCAGCCTGAGAGACTGGCACGGTTTGGTTATGATTAAATAGAAAACTAAACTAATGAGCACGAATCAGCGATTAGCACACACGTACACAAATAGATACTCGAGACAATAAGAATACCTGTCCTGATAATTAAGTAGCTTGTCACTTGTTTTATTGCTAGTTTTATATGAAGTGTATATAATTAACCCTTTCTCGTTGGCTCTAATCTTATCGGCGAGTAAACCCTTAATGATTACTTATGTCTATCCTATTTATTAAAGAGACGCTGAAACAAATAGGCGAGGAAGGGGCATGGCGACCCAAGAAATGCTCAGCTAGACACAGAGGTTATCAATGCACTAATAAAAGTCACCAAAGACATCAACATATAAACTTTAATTAATGGGAAAGCAATTTTAAGGGGTGCCCATGATTTTCCGTAGTCACATGGAATCGGCCCATCAATCCTGATGAATTAAAGTGTACTAATACAATAAAACAAAACTACTTAATGAATTGAATACATGCAGGACCTTCTTACAGCTCTTGTATCTTCGTTCAGGGTGTGTCTTGTGCTGCTAATACGTCTGAATTCGGCTCTAGGGTTTCTTCGGTCTTCGAAAGCTTAGTCTGTAGGATCCCAAAATTCGTCTGGCCTTGGGGTATTTATAGTTTCTGTCTGAGGGTTAGATGCGGCGCATAGGATAAGTAGATGCGGCGCATTGACTTAACTTCGCGTGGGGTCCAAGATTAATATATTCAGGAATATTTGTACACCGCCTTAAGATGCGGCGTAACTCCATTTCTCTATGCGGCGCATGTCCTTTGCTGTCTTGGATCGTAGCTTGTGAAATCTTGATAGTGATACGCCGTATGTACGAAGTATGTTGCGGCGTATCTGGAGCAGAATGATCTTGATCTTATACATTTCAGTAGACTCTTAACATCTTGCTTGTTTTGCTCCATAATTAGTCCAAAATCGCCAAGTTTCACATAATACTTGTTTTTACCTGAGAATTACAAAAGTAAACATTAACGTATCAATTCTCATATATAATATAATAAAACAAGTTAAATAAATAGGATAAATGATAATGATAAAATGTACTTATTTGAGTTCATCAATGTACGTCATCAATCTTCGAGATGATCACATG